>JAJJWW010002288.1:0-127810 GCA_023531295.1 Papaver armeniacum
TGCTCATTGATGTCGAGATCCACTAAGAAGAGGTTTTTGGATGAAGAATGCAAATCAATCAAGAAGTCCGCTTCTGTATATTTTATGAAAACAACCTTTTAATCTATGTGGTCACTTTACACGACATTGATCACAAAGAGTCCGAGTGTGAAACGATAGCCAATTTTCTTCTCGCAACAACAAAGAGGTTTCTCTTCTAACTCCATCATTGATCCTCCTTCGTGGAATAATCCAGATAATAGAGGGGTAAAAATCTCTGTATCTCAGCTACAAGCTCCGTCTATACAAGAAAATGAGAAAGTCATTACACAAAATGATCTCATGGTGGCTTCGCACTTGCATGCATTAGAAGCTCCTGCATTAAATGAGGCTCAAGAATTGCATGCAGGGTCTAATATGGAATTGGCATCATCCTCTCACTTAAAGATGATTTGTACTCAAAGACAAGAACAAGTACTCGACCTCGGATCGTCAACCAAGTGGATAACTCACTAGTCCCTGTCATCCCAGTCACCAACATTGAATGCAACGATCAAGGTATGCTGCAAGTTGTTATTAATAGAAATAGAGGGAGAGAAGACAATACTGAGAGAAAAGGTAAAAGAGTGAAAATGGATAAGGGTCAATCTAGTCATTACTCAGATTCAGTTTCCATCTCTGAAAATCAAAATAGTCTCAATGCACCTGATGTTAATCTCCAAAATTCATCATTATATGATAATTTAAATAGAGATCTGGGAGGTAATTTGAGTATGCTCAAAACTTATTTAGCAATGGGTGAATTCGATGTTTCAATGGATGATTTTAATTCTCAGAATATAGATCCAGACAACTTTGGAAATCAGAGCGTTTTTAAGGAACCTCTTCAGTCCTTAATTCATCACTTTCAATCCAATCAATCAAGACAATATGAAGCCAGCCTAGTTGGAGAATCATCAGAAAACACCCATGTTATTTTGGATGACCATGTTCACTCTCCTAATTCATATCCATCTTACCATGGTACAGTGTCAGAGCAAAACCAAGAAAAGACTCTTCAAAGCAAAAATCCAAGTGCATCCCACCAGGTATTACTTTTTTCTCATATCTTAGCTCAAAATTATTCTTTCTCTGTTTCTCAATTAGATTCTCTATTTACTACCTTATTTTCCAATCTTCAGTATAATTTTAATCTCTGGCCTGATTTTTGGAATCTCATTAAAATGAAACTTCTTGCATGGAATGTACAAGGATTTGCGTCAAAAGATACTAGGGATTACTTAGCTGATATTATCAAAGATCATAACCTTGATGTAATTTTCTTGTCAGAAACAAAAATTTCAGCTGAAAGAGCAAAAATATTAAGCCAGAGATTCTGTTATCCTAATTCTTGGTTTGTCAGCTCCATTGGTTTATCAGGGGGTTTAATTCTTCTTTGGAAACAAGGTTTTCCATGTGAAATAGTTAGTAGTACTGATAACATGATCCATGTCTTAATTCAATCTAACCCATCTAAGGAAGAATGGCTACTGTCTTGCATGTATGGCTCTACACATGTAGATGTGAAAAAATTACAATGGGATTTCATAAAGGAACTCAGTGATAATGTTTTTCAACCTTGGTTGGTTTTTGGTGATCTTAATTTTCATCTATCAAACAAGGTCCAAAAAGCAAGCAGTTCTTCAAATGATAACTGGATAAGACAAGTGATTGATTCAGCAGGGCTAAAGGATTTGGGTTTCATAGGACATAATTATACTTGGTCAAATATGTCAAATGGTAAGGGTTATAAAAGGAGTAGAATTGATTTAGCTCTACATAATGCTTTATGGCAACTTCAATACCCTGACTCGAAATTATATCACCTTCCATTTAGAGCCTCAGATCATTGCCCAATTCTTCTTCTTACGGAAGCAGAAGGTCATAAACCATTTAGAGCCTAGAAATTTTATAAATGCTGGTTAAGAGATTCCAAATGTCTGGAGCTAATTAATAATTCTTGGCATGGTTTAGCAAGTAATAGTAATTTCACTGAAAAACTTAATATCACAAGAAAAGCTCTAGCAAAGTGGAATAGAGAAGATTTTGGACATATCAGTGAACGCATTAAATACTATAAAGATGCCCTCTCTCATTTGCAGTCTCTTCCTTGTTGGTGACTCTAACAAAGAATAAAATCCAAACAGCTATAGATAACATATCACACTGGGAAAAAATAGAGGCTGAATTTTGGCAGCAGAAATCAGGTGATAATTGGTTTAGAGATGCTGATAACAATACAGCTTACTTTTATTCTAAAGCAAATAGAAGAAGAGCAAGAAATAACATCACTGCTCTTCGAGATTCCTCAGGTAAATGGTTCCATCAAAGAAAAGATTTAGTAAAATTGCTCACTGAACATTTAGTAAAATTGCTCACTCATGTCTCTGCCTACCAAACAAGAAATCTATGATATTCTTAAAGGTATGTCCAGTTGGAGTGCACCAGGCCCAGATGGTTTCCCTGTGGGTTTCTATTTATCTCAATGGGCTGTAGTAGGAGACGACATCACTTCTTTAGTTCAAAAATTTTTCATAACAAAGCAGATGCCACCCAACTTAAATCATAAGGCCACTTGCTCCGATACCTAAAAATAATCAACTTGATTTCTCCAAATGATTACAAACCAATTGGCCTTTGTAATTGTTCGTACAAAATCATCTCGAAGATCATAGTGGTTAGAATGAAATCTTTATTGGATAGAATTATTTCTCCTTCCCAAGTGGCCTATGTCCCTAAACGGCTCATAAATGATAATATTATCTTAGCTCATGAGTTAATCCACTCTATGAAAAAATCTAAAAAGAAGACTCCTCTAGTGGCTCTTAAGCTGGATATGTCGAAGGCTTTTGACAGACTTGAATGGTCATTTATTGATAAAATGCTTTTTCATCTGGGGTTTAGTGATGACTGGAGAACTATTATTCGGCAATGCATATCGACAACTTCGATTTCCATTCGCTTCAATGGTAGCATCTGTGATCCATATACCCCAACAAGAGGATTAAGACAGGGTGACCCATTGTCTCCCTATCTTTTCATTATGTCGATGGAGTACTTATCTAAAGCTTTAGAAGAGGCTCAGCTGAATAAGCAAATACAAGGAATATGCATCTCACAAAAATCAACACCAATAAATCACTTGCTTTTCGCAGATGATTGTTTGTTGTTCTTTCAGGCAACTGATAAAAGTCTTATTCACATTGCACAAATCTTAAAAAACTTTGGAGATATATCTGGGCAGCTGATTAATTACTCCAAATCATCGGCCTTCATATGTGGAGATGCTTCTGAACAACAAAAATTATCCATAATAGAAAAGCTAGGGGTTAAAAAATTATGCTCATCAGATAAGTATCTTGGTCTCCCAATCCTCTTAGGCAGATCAAAAGTAAACTCCTTTAAATCCTTGGAAGAGTCTTATAGTAACAGATTTCATGGATGGAATTCGAAGACTTTAAATCAGGCTGCTAGAACAACCATGGTTAAATCGGTCTTAAATTCAATTCCTGCACATTACATGAGTAACTTCAAGATGCCTAAAACAACTCTACATCAGTTAGATACTCTGCAACGAAACTTTTGGTGGGGGCATAAAGAAAATAAAGGAATCAACTTTGTTTCTTGGGATTCTCTTTGTGTGCCAAAAGAAGATGGGGGACTTGCTTTCCGTAACATAGAACAATATAATTTGGCCTTGTTAACCAAATTAGCTTGGAGACTATGTACAGAACCAAATAAACAATGGGTTAAAAATATGAAACAAAAATATTCTCCAAACTGCGAGTTCCTACATCTTCAAGAAAAACATCATAACTCTTCATGGATATGGAAAGGCATTGAAGCAGGACTAGAAAATGTAAGAAAATATCACAGATGGGATATAAGATGTGGCACTAGAGTTCTGGTTTGGTATGATAAATGGGTTATAGGTCTAAATGAACCTCCATTTCTAAGGAAAATTTTTAGAGAACCAAATGAAGAATAAGACATGTTTCGGACCTTATGCTTCAGAATCCAAGAAGATGGAATACAGAGTTAGTCAGAAATCTGTTCCCTGACAATATTGCTAACTTAATCCTTCATATGAGATTAACATAGCAAGGTCGGGATAGATTAATCTGGGAGCCTAACAGAACTGGTGAATTCTCAGTTAAATCGGCTTATAAAACCCTGACTAATTATACTCCATCTCAAGGTGAACAGCATAGACTATTTCCAAAAGTAATCTGGAGGAATTTATGGAAATCGGAAGTTCCACATAAAGTCAAGTTATTCCTCTGGAAATGTTTGAGGAATATTGTTCCAACTTTAGGAAAAATTAGTCAATATAAGAGAGATATCAACTCCTCTTGTCCTTTCTGTAATTCTCATGAAGAAACATTACAGCACCTTCTAATTGAATGTGACTACTCACGTTCAATTTGGTTATGAATGAATGTGAATATGGATAACATCCAAAAGCAGAGAATTAGTACTTAGAATTGGATTTCTAGTTGGTTCTCTGATGCAATATATGGAGATGATAAGACCTTGTGGCTATATACTCTAATGTGCACATCTTGGCAAATCTGGAAGAACAGATGCATTAAAGTTTTTGAAAACAAAAATATCAGTTGCTGGTTCACCTGCCATCAAATAAAGAGTCTGGTAAATCTTTGTTTGAAAGAAAAATCTGTACAGAACAAAGATTCCTATGATGCTACCATCATCAAATGGTCTCCTCCACCAGATAATTGCTATAAGATTAATATTGATGCTTCTTTTGATTACTCAACTAAAGAAATTGGCATTGGACTTATAATAAGAGATTCTGCAGGTACAATCAAAGGAGTCAGGGGCAGGCACCTCTATGGAGGAATAGATCCATAGCAGGCGGAATGCTTGGCCATAAAAAATGCTATTCTTTGGGCCAAAGAAATCAATCTCATGAATGTTGTCTTTGAAACAGACTGTAAAAATGTAGTTAGTGCTATCAGCAATGTCAGCTCAGTAGTCCACTGGATGAATCAGAGCTATGTAGATGAAATAAGACATATGCTGTCTAAAACTAAGTATCTTGGTGTAAGTCATGTAAAAAGATCAGTGAACAACCTAGCTCATGTTATAGCTTATAAAGCTAGATCAGAGAAAACTTCCTTTGATTTTGATTGTCACATCCTTAATGAACTTAATATGCAGATTAAGGATGAAAGGAAGTTAGCTCAGAAGTTATGTAATATTATGGTTTAATATTAATTTCGGTTTGCATCAAAAAAAAAAAAAAGGAGAAAACAATGCCAGATAATCTCTCATTTGTTGTTAGATTAGACCAAAGAGAAAACATTGCGATGATCAAGCAGTAGTTTCTTTCGTTTGTTTCCCTCCAAACTTCGTCTCTTTTCTTGATGTTTAATCAAACGACTAATTCTCGGTATCCATTTTCTTCATACGACTATTTCTCAGTGTCCATTTTTTCTTCCCGGTCACTATCCCGGTGATTAAAGTATTCACCAACAGTACAAGGTTTTTACCTATAAATATAGAGCATATTTGGATAAGAAATTTCACCTCTACAGCTATACATATCATCTCCTATCAATCACAATACTCCTTTCTTAGTAAGAACAACTTTCGAGCAGTACCTTTTTCTTGCCATGGCAGCTCAACACAAGTATGCGCTCCTTGTTCTGTTTCTTGTGTTTGGGGCCTTCGTGACTGACTCTGCTAATGCTAGCACATTTAAGGTGTGGCGTGGCCTGGTTGCACCAGAGCTAGCGAAGTATATGGATGTGGGTGTCATAATATTAGATACCATGGTGGCTTTAATTTTGACTACACTGGTCAATTTGCTAGATTCTACAGCGGTTCTGGGTGTAGAGGTTCAGTTCTAGCTACTTTCAGAAGAGACCGTCGCAGGTGTGCCTCCTTTCCATATGGGAGTATCCGTATCTTTTGCTAGGTATATCGGACCTAGCTAAATGAATTGCCCCAGCCCGTTTGTGCATTTTGTGCATGGATTTATTTATCGTTAATAAAAGGATCACGTACTGTTCTGGTTGTGGTTTCTTCAACTTCGTGTTCCTTTGGTACGTTTTAGTTTTAGTTTTGTATTTTTTTTTTTTTTTGATTGTTTGTATGATGTAATGTGTGTGAAAAGATACATGAATAAAGGCTGCAGGGTCATTGTTATAAACTTAATTATGAGTTGTCTAATCTTTTCCAGTGACGGAGGCGAGTTACCGGAGCCATCACTTATTAAAAAAAAAAAATTATGGTGTTTTAGATCGGGATCCCTTGACAGAGTTTGTTAAAAAGTTTTGTCACCACCGTTTTGTCAAGGGATTCCGACCCTTTAGAAATTTTATTTTTTATCTTTTTGAAACAGAACAACAAGTTTTGTTCAGAGCCCAGATATTGTTTGCTGGTCAATCCGTCACAAAACACGTACACAATCAAGACATAAACATTTTAGATTTCCCCACCCAAACATTACACCTGAACCCCATTTTATTTTCCGGAAGGTTTTACCTATTTGCCACCCACATATTTCCTATTTACCACCCACCTTAATTATCACCCTTGATTATCCGGTTTACCACCTATAGAATTTTTCATATCAGAACTAGTCATAAAACACCAAGGTGACCAAACTTGTGGTACAAAAAAAATCCAGCCATATTATTTTTAATAAATAAAAACCATTTGATTAAAAAGTGACACAAAAACCCCATGTCAAATAATAATGAGTAAATTTAGTTTTTATTATTTTTAAAAAACCAAACATACCCTTTTTATCTACATTTCTTCTTCTTCTTCTTCTCTCTTTTCTTTTTATTCTTTCTTCCGCCTCCTTCTCTCCACCACCATCATCACAAGAAGAACAAATATTTTTTCGTTAGTGAGAAAAAGATAGATCTCCACAAACACCAAGCAGACAACACCTCCGTCACCACCAGCAGCCAATACCTCCATCTCCTCCACGAAACCTTCGCCTCTTTTTCTTTTACTTTTGTTCAGATCTATCACCAACACCATCAGAGCAACTGATGTGTCCAGATCCGCCACCAACAGAACCTCTGTATCCTCCATAAACACCATTATCACCTCCGTCTCCTCCATTAACACCATCATAACCTTCTTCTCTTTCTACGTCCCGATTTTCAATCAACAACACCGCCTCCTTTTTTTTTTTTTGTCCCACCAGTACATCAGATCCGCCACCAACACTACTTCTGCCTCCTCCTTCTACCATCTAAAACCACCACCAATACCTTCAAATCGGCCACCAACAACACCTCCTCCTCCTTTTATCATCTACAATCAACACTAGTACTTGCATATCCGCTCCCAACATCACCTCCGCCTCCTCATTCAATCCTCTACAATCACCACCACCACCTTATGATGTTTCATCACCAGCAAATGATGATACATCTTCAATGTCGAAATCAATATTGTATTGGGAAATGATCATATGATGAAACCAAAATTGGTTTCATCAAATTCTGACAGTTTTGGTTGGTGAAAACAGTAAACTAATGATGAAACCAAATTTGGTTTCATCATAAACTGACATATTTTCTATCATGAAACCAAAGATTTTAATGATGAAAATTAAGTTTATGATGAAACCAAATTTTGGTTTCACCTGATTTTTGCCCTAGTTTATTCGGAACGGTCGTCGTGTTTGGTTTCATCATTGAAGTTATGTTGGTGAAATGACAATATGTGGAAAAATGATGAAAATATTTTTTCATTTTTTTGAATATTGATCTCTATGAAACCAATTTTTTATGGTGAGACACAGGTGCATTGTTTTTTGTTGAAACTAGTTTTAGTTGAGATGGTAATGGTAGTGGTGGTTATGGTGCTGGTGGTTGTGGCGGCGATGGGGGTGGTGCAGTTGACGGTGGTGGTAGGTTTCATCTTATTGTGTTTCATTTTTTTCTTTTTCCTTCCTTCTCCTTTCTTTTATGATGAAACCAAATTTTGGTTTCACCTGATTTTTTCCTAGTTTATTCGGCCTGACTTGGAAGTCGGCGTGTTTGGTTTCATCATTGAAGTTGTGTTGGTGAAATGACAATATGTGAAAATTTCATTTTTGTTGATTATTGTTCTTTATGAAACCAATTTTTAATGGTGAGACACATGCGGCTTATTTTTTGTTGAAACTAGTTTTAGTTGAGGAGGTAATGGTAGTGGTGGTTGTGGTGATGGTGGTTGTGGCGCGATAGGGCGGTGCAAGTTGACGGTGGTGGTAGGTTTCATCTTATTGTGTTTCATTTTTCTTTTTTCTTCTTTCTCCTTTCTTTTATGGTGAAACCAAAATTTGGTTTCATCTAATTTTGTGAAACCAATTTTGGTTTCATCATTTTCTTAGTTTGGTTTCATCATTTTTTTCTCATTTTGTTGAATATTGATCAATGAAACTTAATTTTTGTGGCGGTGGAAATTTTGGTTGGTGGTGGTGGTGGCCGGCGATAATGGTGGTGTTGCTCGACGGCGGTGGCGCGGTGGTGGTTGGTGGCAGTGGTGGTGGTGGGCGGCGACGACGGTGGTTGGTGGCGGCGGTGGTGGTGGGCGGCGGCGGTGGTGGTGGCGACGACGGCGGTGGGCGGCGGCGGCAACGGCGGTGGTGGTGTTGCTAGTTGCTGGTGGTGGTTTGTTGTTGTTAGTGATAATATAATAAAAATTTAAAATGGGGTTGATTTTTGTTTTTGTTGGGGTGATTTAAACTAGAAGGGTAATATAGACAGTTTATGTTAAATGGGGTTTTTGTGAACAATTTGTTTTGTTGGAGTTTTTGTGCATGGAAAGTGACACCTTTGGGGTTATAACTCGCGGCCCGTTTTCATATCTCCTAAATACTACTCATTGAATTCTTATTTACACCCGTCATCTCAAACCACCCAACAACCTAAATAACCCTAAGTTCGGAAATCCAAACTATTTCTTCTTCTTCGTATCCCCGTCGGCCAGCACCTCCTCTACTTTGTCTCCGCCAACCTGCCACCACCTTATGATCTAAAGAATTTTGAGTGTGATCTATGATGCTTAGAGATCCATCTAAATAATAGTGTCCAACCTTTTTGTTTCAAGTCATGAAACCAAAAATGGAATTTTGAAGTTTTAGCACAAAAGTTGATCTTCCAAAGTCTATGTAGCAACAACTTTTCGTTTCTAACGGTAGGACTTGCTCTCGCTTGTATATGTGAAAAAAGTTCCATAGTTGATTAGTATATATTATAAATGGGAAACGTTAGTCTTTCGATTTTTGGTTCCTAAATTCGAATATAATATTAGTTTGTCTTGCATTCTTCTCGAGGATTGGTAACTCCTCATCACCTACCTATCTACAGTTAATCAAAAACCTTTACAAGGATTTTGGACCAGTGCTATCCTAGATTTTCGACAATGAAATCCTCCATAACAATGGCTTATGGATTAATCACCTGTTATCGACGGATTAAATGATAAAACATAAAGTAGTGAGATTTTGGTGTGCTATAAGTAAACAAAATTTTAATTAGGGTTGATAATTTTATATTAATGAATTTTTAATGAAAACAAAGATTAACGAAGAAGACGAAATAACGATTGTAATTGTTATAGTCAAATTTGTTTGATTTTTGTAGGTGGTAAATAGGAAAAAATAGAAATGAAAACTAAAATTACTTTAGAAATTGTGAGGTGGGTGGTAAATAGGAAAATTGTGGGTGGCAAATAGGTGAAACCTTTTGGAAAGATGGACCAGTTTGGTTGGTCTTAATGTAGACCATTACGGTTGCACAAACTTAACGAGAGACCCAGAGGCAAGAGCATTTATTTTACCAAAGAAAATAGTAACAATGTTTCAACTCTCAATCAATTAGGAAGTTTCAGATGTCAGAATTTTGAAGATTGCTAATAGGGAATACCTATTTACTTGGGAGTATACCAGATTTTAAATAAGACAAAATATACTTTACTTATGGGATGGGACATCCCAAGTAAATTAGTTTCCCTATTACTCCATGCTAATTCTCTGTACGTGTTTAGAGGAAGGTTGGGTTTTTGCTAGATTCGGGTGCATCATATGAGATTATGAGGTTCTTCACAAGGATATTGATTCAAGGAAGGATTTCTGAGCTTGTATTTTTTGTCCATAATTTGGACGACTGCAACCAATGGCTAATTTCTTATGCTACACCATGCCAGCATCAACACTTATTTCCTTCACCATGGATTTTGTGTAAAAGTCTAACGGATGCCACACTTTGTGTAAAATTTTGAAGTTTGACAACTCGGTGGTTATTTCTTGTAGTTGGATCAAGACGTTGAAGGTGATATATTATCAAGGGATATAAGTGGTCTTGTTAATTTTTCATATTGTTATTACTGCTCGTGAATTAAAGGGAAATTATAGGAGTCTCCTAATCAAACTCGTGGGATTTGAAATATAAGCCAAGGCGACTATCTCTGAGCTATACGAGGAGTTTTTTTTTTAATCGGTCAATAAAAAATTCAATTAAAAAGCAAAATTACGTACAAAGCTTAGTCCGTGCGGGTAAAGCTAGCCACAGTGGTCATCCAAACATACAAAACCTATTTAAAGCGATAATAAACTTTACCAGGCCATTCCACAGACGGAATAAACTCTGGCTTATTCTCAAAAAACTCATAGATATCCTTAGCCAACAAACAAGCTTGGTTAACCAAGGTATGTTATGCAAAATTAACTTCTCTGTAACTATGCATACAACGTATATTTTCATAAAAGGTACAAGCCTTCTTCCACTTCTGAGTCAGAGCCCATGTAATGTAACCTGTTTGAAAGCCTTCTTCCATCTTTTTGTTATCATCAGTCCATAAATAATAGCATAAACATCAGCATAATAATTTGTTTTCGAACCTAGTCCCACGCATACAGCACCAAGCACAGTAGAGCTAGCATCCCTAAAGTACATTCCAACACAATCTGATTACCAAGAGCATCACCATCACAGAAAATCATAATCTCACTTTGTTCCGATGGAGACCAACTGATCTCAACAAGCGTCGAATTCTTGTTTACTCTATGTTTAACTTTGAAATAATTCATTATGCGCAAATCCTCGAAAGTGTTAAACATGAAACCTTTCATTCGAATTGAGTTATTGCGTATTACCCGATAAACCCTACCTTTAAAACCAATCCAATTAATAGATGCACCTTCAAAGAAAACTTTGTTGCGTAGTTTCCATAATTCTGTGCTAATTGCAAGATTTGCAACAAGCCACAAGTCTTTAATCATTCTTCTCATACAAGTTGCAGCTTTATAAGAAGCCACAATATCTTCACTAGTTGTAAATTGAAAATCATAGCAGCCCATGCCCATATTCACTTAGGATATCTACAATGCCATATAATATGGCTCAAAGACTCATTGTCCTTCTTGCATAAACTATACGAGGAGTAGTTGGCACATTGTAGAGATCATTTTTGATAGTCAGTTATAGAGAATTTGTGGAAGCGAACTTTGGTATTAGAAAGGGAGAGAGAAATTAGTGTTAGTTAATTAGAATCTCTCTCAATTCTTAGGCATTTATATTTGAAACTGTGGCGTTTAAGGAGTGAGATTGTAGGTTTGATGTTTTATTGTTAATCGTGCTAATATATGTAATTAGTGGAATCCATATGCCTTAGTTGTCTCTGAAAGATAACGCATGCATAAAACTCTAGACTAATCAAAGGAATTAAAATTCTTTTAGGCACCATCTATTAAACACCTACTTTTCACCAATAACTGTCTTCCATTCTGTAAAGTTTATGATCAAACTTGTCATAACCTGGTGAAACTGTTCACTGAATTTGGGGCGGTTTTGGGCCAACTGATTAACCTAAATAAGTCAGGTATTTTTTTTAGCCCTAAAACCGACACTACCATAATACATGTTGTGAATTAGGAGTAAATACCTTGGTTCACCTTTATTTACAACCAGATCAAAAATAGTGCGTTTCGAGCCTTTGGTAGAAAAAAATGAAATACAAGCTTCTAAACTGGAAAGGTATTCGCCTAAACAATATGGGAAGAACTGTAATGGCGAAAAATGTAAAGTCTTTATTGTATGTTTGTTAAATGAATTGTTTTAACATACTGGTTAAAATATGGAAAGATATAACAAATCTCCAAAGGGACTTTTGGTAGGATAAATGAAAATGGATTGAATGAGAACGACATAAAATGGTTATACCTAAAAGAAATCTATCTCTAAATCTTTAGAGGAAGGAGCTTTAGGTATTAAATGTTTAAAAAACTTTAATTTAGCTATGATAGTTAAGATGGGATGGAGGCTTAAAGAAACACCTGACTTGCTTTGTGACTCCATACTTAAAGCAAAATATTACCCAAATTGTGACTTACTTAACATTGTGTTGATGGTGGATTTTCGTTTAAGGTTAAATTTGTAAATAACCTGAAAATCATGCGCTGACATCTTGTAAAAGATAAAGCCGTTTATAAGTGGCGGATACTCTCACTTAATTCACCAAGAATGGAGCATGTAGCAACAATCCCGTGCACGTGAATACATGAAATTCCTCCAGAGTTGGAGCATGTAGCAACACTCCCTTCTGTGAATTTCATATCAGCCTTGTATTTCCGGTACTCATTATCGGTGTGGCATGACGGTAGTGTTACTCTTACGAGTAACACGAACCTCCAAGCACTATAATGAAACCATGTACGAGATACCCGTACAAAGTGATTCTCGGTGTGTTATACTAGCCCGAGCCCTCTCGGTGTGTTATACTAGCCCGATTGAGCCCCTCTCGGTGTGTTATACTAGCTTCGATTGAGCATCAAGACTGACCACATCGTCAGGATATGATCCGATCGCAGTCATTTAACTCCACAAGCATGATTGGATGACCCTGCATCAATTCCATCACCCCAAGCAGGTATGGAATACACAGTGACCCGACCCCGCATGGTCGACCATTGGCCTTCGCTTGCCAAGAAACCGTCCATACCAAGCATTATGGACGGAAAACCCTAAATTAGGGTTTGCGGCATATTACCTGTGCCGCGAAACGGTCTCAACCATCCATCTTCGCAGGTATAGATGGAGGGTGTAGATGTGAGACTCAAGGGCCCGGAGCATGTCGACACAATCACCATGTGACCGCCTACACACTTGACCTATCGGTCAAAACCAACCATGGTTGGTTACAACACATTCGTCCGCCTGAAATAGCATGGTCGCGCGGCTTTCAAAGCCAAAATTAGGGTTCAAGCCATCACGCGCGTCCATCTTCTCCGAAATGAATGGAGGGTCACAGATTAGATTAGCAGGTCCGGTCATACCAAAGCATGACCACCGTGGGCCCATCTACCTCTTCATGCGGTCGGCCAAGGCATATCATGCCCGGCCAATCCAAAACGCCCGCTCAAACATGCGTGGTTACACTTCCCAAATTGCAAATCGATCTCGACCACTCAACTTCACCGGACGAGGTGGGTGGCTTGGATCACGTTTTCATGGGACGGCGAGACATGGGCGTGAACATCGGCCCTACCATCTTCACGCCAAACCCAACCGGCCAAGACCAGACCAAGCTAGGTCGTCTTGGAAAACGCAGGAAAAGAGTATGGCGCGGCTTCTTGCAGTATCAAACTCTTATCGCAAAATCGATCTCGACCACTCCTCTTGCCCGGTCAAATTGAGTGGCCCGGATCGCGCTTTCGTGAGGGAGCGGAATACGAGGAACCTACACCATCATGCCGTCAACACGCATGTATGGTCGGTCCTCTCCAAATCCTTCCCATGCTTGGTTTCGACCAAGCGGAGAGTGATGCTTGCGCACCTCTTCAAAAACCCTAATATTCATTAACGGTCGAGATGAGTGTCTCAAAGCTCATCTCATCCGTCCAACTTCACCAAACTTGGTTATACAACCACAGTCGGGAGTCGATTGGTCGTAAGGCGTCATTACCCATCACCTTACCACACCACAATGCGCACTGCATAAAATACACACGATACTTCACAAGTATCGACTTTCCGAATAACTTGTGATTATTGATTGAAGATTACATGCTATCTTTCGTGGATCCACGATCCACATTCAGACATCAATCATGTCACAAGGCGGGGGGATACATGCTGGGGTATTGGTGCAGCGGTTTACAGCGTGCGGCGTGTAGCGCGCCATCACAAGAACGTGTTAGGAAGTCATGGGCGGTTAGAGATGAATAGGAGAAGTGGGCAAGGCCCGGTGGTGTATCACCGACACACAACTCCACTACTCCATCATTCCACTACCTCCACTTCCCACGAGAAACGTGAATGAGGCTCAATGACTTGTATAAATAGGTTCTCGCCCTATTTCAAAGAAGGGGACAGAACAACACAAGTTCGGTCATGAAACCAAGTGTTAATACAAAACCGTATTCAAACACTCGAGCCACGGCATCAACCGTAAGCTTGCTCATCTTTCATTACAAGTCATAAGCAAGCCAACACCTTCACAATCTCAACACCTTCTTCTTTGCTTCCCTCCCTAAGATCAACCCCATCTCCTTCACTTTGTGACCGAAACAAATCCGGGAACGGCCATTTCTTGGTTTAGGTAGGACTTGCCGCAGTTGATCTCTCGAATCTACAAGCACTCACCGCGTTAGTGCATTTGTTGAAGGTTTAGATTCATTCCTCATCCACACCCCAAATTACCAAATTCTGCAGGAGTAGTTTTCACCCATCAACACATTGATAAAGTTCCTAAATGATAGTTGGATATGGAAGGACATGTTAACGGGAGTCGACCAAATAAAAAAATATAGCTTCTGGGAAATTGGAGAAATAAAAACATAGATATTTGAGACGATTTTTGGATCCCAGGAAAAAAATTCCCCTCTTCAAATCCAACTGTTGAAACTGAACTAAAAAATGTGAGTGTTTACTTACTACAGGTTCCTAAATGATAGTTGGATATGGAACTATATGTTTACAGCTGATAGGGATGACACCACTACTTGCAGTTTAAACGAAAAAGGTAGATTCTCCGTTAACTCTCTATATAACAAGATTAACTCAAATAAAAACATAAACCACCACAGGAACAAAATATGGAGTATGAACATTACTCCGTCGGTTAAACACTTCATCTGAAAAGCAGCCAATGCTATTCTTCTAAATAGTATGAGAATGGTGACTATTATACCAGGAATAAACACCATCTGTAACCTCTGCAATGAGGGACAAGAAACCCTGACTCATTTATTTTTTTTATTGTAATTTTGCTACTCAAGTTTGGATGCATTTTAATTTTGATATGAATTACATAAATAATGGATCAACTACTTTCCATGAATGGAATCGACTGTTTTGATAACTTGGATAGAGGTAGTTATGGTATTGATTGGAAGGTTTTTTATAGTACAATAATCTTGCGTATTTGGAAAGCTAGGTGCAACATCACATTTAAAAAGGAAAGTCATAATAACACTTACATGCCAAACAGTGTAATCAAATACTTGAATGGCTACACAACAATGAAAAATAGTGATTATGATATAATGCAGTTGTTGTACTATAACCCTGAAAATGATAAAGTTTTGAAAGTTACAACAAATCATACAGATGGACAGGAAGGAAACATGGACATAACAATAGATATTGCTTAAACCATAATAAATTCTACTACCATTTCTGGAATAGGCCTAACTTTGTGCGATCACAAGGAATTACTAGAAAAGCCCGAGGTGCGCATGTAGAATGCACCACCAGAGAGCAACTAGAGGTGGCTAGAGAGGATCCAACATTCCAATGAGTAGCAGACTAGAGTGGACACATTGTAACATTTAGAAGTGACTCAAAATCTACTCTCGTGCTGCTCAAAGGAAAGTATACATCGGCCAAAGAATAAAGATATAAGCTCAACGCAGACTTTCAAAACATAACAAGGTTTGATATTAATTCTAGAGATATGGATTTTAATTTAGTAATGAGAGACAATGTAATTTGGGAAGCTAAAATATTTGTTTTTTGTAACAAATATGCCATTAAACATTCTTGGAAAGGAGAATGTTTTGGGGCAATTCTAAACTTCCTAAACATTCAAGATTGGAACGATGATGTAATGGTTTATAATTTTTGTCTCCGGATAGTTTTCTATTTGTTTCTTTTCAATTAGTAACAGTTTTCCAATTTATATTTTCAATTAGTATCAGTTTTCAGGTTTATTTCCCTTATATATAAGTGTATGTTAAAAGAACAAACTTTTCCTACTTCACTAAAATGACTGGTGTCGTAAACTTGTGATGCAAATTTTACTATCAGGTGTTGGGTACAATGATATGCGGTATTGATATAGCTAGTTAGATATATATAACTGAAGTTCTTTCTGTCATTTGAGCATTTGAGTGGGTAGTGGGGAAGAATATAGATAACATTTTATTCATATTTGTATTTATTGTGATTATAAGGCGGCATACTAAAAGAAAATGTACCTTGGGTACGTAGTCCTTGCGTGATGGAATTTGATTGTATGACTACTCAATTTTATTTGTATTTACATGGAGGTTGACGTCTTAGCTGATTCTTCATCCAAAAAAAGTGCTAGTGCAGCTATAATATTTCAGGATAAAAACCTAAAAACTATAATATTTCAGAATAAAACCTAAATAACTATTAAAATTAGGAAGCCAACATAGTTTTTCTTTATATGTACTTCGTTTGGCTCCATATCGCCTGTACGCCACAGTCACTATAACATTTCAGGATACTGTCACACATGAATTTCTCACTAATTTCCTTTCAGTCACAATACATGTACCTGTTACAAGTCTCACAACTTAACTTAATGGTAGTATTAAAGTTGTCCAATAATTATACTTACGAGTTAGGATTTGGTCAATAATTAGGATTTTTCCTAAAAATAAGTAAGCAACAATTATGTGAACTATAATGAGTGATGTTACAATTAATTTTTCTTTTACAGTACAACCTCTATATAAGAATATCTAAAGGACCACAAGAAATTATTCTTATATATTCTTATACTAGAATATGACACGTCTTGTAACGATTTAGGGCTTTTGGTAGTTGTCCTAATTCTTACTAGTTATTGGAATTTTAGTGAAGATACACATATCTAACTACTAACCTTTTTCCGTTAAGAAAAAGAAGTCGGTGAAGTATTAATCAGCAAGTGATTTACCCCACCTTTTGTTACTGTTATCCACTCGGCGCCAAGGCGGTATCGACAATCGTTGATAGAACAGGAAGAAGTGGTGTTGCACCAGCCACAAAGTAATCATCATATTTGTGGAAGATGGACTCTTCGGTCTCGGGAAGACTTGCAAATTGCAATAGTGTTGAGAACAAAAAGCGCAACAAATAATGCGTAACTCATTCATTTGTTGTGGCCGAGTTAAGTGTCTTTGTGACACCTACCTGCAAGTGTAAAAAGATGGCTAAGCAAATAGACTAATCCTAACTAATAGTTTATGTCAGCCACAAAGTAATCATCATTTTTATTTTCTTCTTGGTTTTAACGGTACAATTTAGGTGTTTCTATTGTCATTTATTTTTTTCTGTTGTTAAACATATACATTTATGAGGGTAGAGTCCCAGTAAAAAGGAAGTTCTTAAGAAAATTTAAAATTTGAAACACCAAAGTCATGATTTTTCAAATGTGACATGTTGCTATGACCAATAGAAACACCTGAATTGGAAAACATAAAAATCTCAAAACTCTGAGAGTAAACTTCTCATTCTTCATCCTTAGACATAAGAAATTATCTTTTCTACGAACAAAAAGATCCAAGAAGGCAATGAACATATCATATCCATTTTCAATAGTAATGTAAAAACTTCAGAATTAACTTGATTGAGGTGCAACGAAACCTTATTTGTCTCAGAAGAATATTTTCCTAGCGTGTGTCCATTGGCCAAAACATTTTCCTCGGTTGTACTATTAATATTATATCATAACTTTGTGTGATACAAAATGCACATTAATTCAATGTAAGATGTGGCTGAAATGCGCTCTAAAGGTTTCAGCGTTTCACACAAAGTTATGATATAATATCAGTAGTACAACAAAGGAAAATGTTTTGCCAATGGACTTACGCTAGGAAAATATTTTTCGGCCCAAATTACTTTACGTCTTCCACCTGAATCCCTTTGGAGACGAAGACGAATTGATTCACAGAAACGAAAACGGCTGTTCTAGACTCCTTTGCTTCAATTGTGGTTCAAACCCAGAGAGCAATGCAAACCGCTATGGCAGTAGTAAAAACCATAACCACGTGGTAAAAGTTTCAAAGAGATCATTTACAGAGAATAATGGTAGTCATCTTAAACAATAAAAAGACATCTTAAAGAATAAACAAAAACTTTATATATATTCAAAAAAAATTAAGGGCAGGTCAAATCTTTATTCTCCAATGGGCATATACAAAAAAATACCGCAGGAGGGAATTTCTAACAAAATTGCCTAATAATAACTAAGGGTACAATAAAACATATTGCTACCGTTTTTTTACCGAGTGTCAGTTACTTGTTTGCGTTCTCTTTCTCTTCTTTTTGTGACAGTTTGTCAGGAAGCCCTTTTATCCTTCGTCAATTACAGTCTCAACACTCTTTTTTGCGCTCTTTTCTTCTTTATCTTTTGCTCCACCTTGCCAATATCTCGATCATTATCACATAAACATTCCATCAGCCTAATTATTTTGATTAGGTACAAAGACTTCAATAATATGAGCACCACCATATGCAACAAAAAAGAGATATAAAAACACAGTTGAAAAGAAAAGGCGTGTTCGGACATGATCCTTTTAACGATGACATGAAAAATAACTTTAAGATCCTAATTTGTACAGATCGGGTCTCACTTGTCGTCCGGATGCTTTTTACTTACAGTTCATTTCAATAGGATCCTGGTCTATGTTTTCAGTCTTTGCATTTAATCCTCGTCTCAATTGAATCGGATTCAAGTAGTGTTTCCGGCTGTGTTTATCAAATCCCAAAGCGTAAGCTTGTCACAAAAAGCAGACACGTAAGAAATGTGATATATGGATAACAGTAAAAGAACACAAAAAAAGTACACTACCATGTGTTGTAGCTGAGAGTGGGACACGAAACCAAAATATCATATATCCCATTGACCTTCCAATTTTCACATTACGCAGCTCTCCTGTTTTTCAAGGCTATTAACGGGTGTCGGGATTAGTAGGATGTACCAAAACTATAATAAGACAAAACAGTTTTTATATAGGACAAAACAATTTTTGCTTTGGATTAATCATACCTTTGACCAATCTGGCACCCCATTGCTAATGTTGCTGTTTTTGAAGGTCATGGTTTGACGACGTGAACATCACCTTTGGGTATGGTGTAATTTGCAAGTACTCTTTCTGTCTAATAAAAAACTTGATTTCCGTGAGTTCTTATTTTCTTTTTTTGTCATTCTCAATCCATTAATGACGAACAGGCAACAACATTAGTAAAACTTTCATGGGATTATGAATAAAAGTGGTTCACATGTATGCACAAGAAAATGGTTCATATGGCCAAATCCCATAAAGTATGGAATTAATGGACTTGTAAAATATAGATGCAGGTGAAAAAAGCGAGAAAATTTAGTCATCTATGCCCTTTAATTTAAACTTGATTCTTTATCATATCCTTTTCTCTCTCCTATTTATTTCCTTTATCCAATTTTAAATTAATCGCGAGAAGAGTCTTAACTTCCAGTATATGTCGGATTTTAATGAAATTTATATTTTTGGAAAGTGTTGAAAATCTCTACAAAACAAGATCCATTGTTGATATGAAATTGAATGAAAAAAAAAATAGTTTTAAACCGTCTGGGGATCGTGATGCACCCAGTGCAACCTCACCAAAATTTATTTCCAATAAAAATATGCATTATGCACCAGGTGCAACGTGGCAAAATTTAATCATATGAAAATATCAATTATGCACCCAGTGCAACACAGCTCAAAATTTATTTTCTATATGAATATGTATGATGCATCAAGGTGCAACCTTGGCCAAAACATTTTTCTTATAAAAATCAAAAATATACATCATGCACTCGGGTACAACTGAGACCAAAATCTATTTTTATGTCAGAATATACATTATGCACTCAGTGCATCTTCTGTACATCGCGAATAAATCTAGGTATATCCTAGTAATCACCATACACAACCAAAATCACTAGTTGTTGATCTCGAACAATAAGTCCACCGTTATCACCATTTTCACCGTTAAAAAATCAAGCAAAAACAAGTATCAAAGAAAAAAAAATGGAATAACAAAAAACTCAAAAATATATACATTATGCACTCGGGTGCAACCCGACCAAAATTTATTTTGTTGTCAGAATATGTATTATGCACTCAAGTGCATCTTGTATTTTGTGGATAAATCTAGACTTGTCTTGTTATTATTATCTATGCTTGTTGGATTAACTATGGCACAAGGTTCATCAAAAAGTATCACAGGTTCCTCCACTAAATTAAGCTGATGTATACGTGTAGTCTCTTTGATGTAAATACACTGTTACTATACCTGCTTGAAATTTAGCTAAATAAGTCTAGACACCATGTGCACTAAAGCTCTATCAGAGAGGGGATTTGATTTACACAGGAATTGATGGGGTAAGTGCGTCAGAAATCCCACTGTTAAGTAAGCAACATCAAAGTATGTATCCACCTGCCATGACAATTTAAAGATGTTATGTCTTGAACCAAAGCCTGAGCAACGTAATTAGCGAGACACAAACACAACATCAGATTCATGACTCGTGGGAATTCAAGACTAGCATCAGAGCATACACAATAGTCATCACTTAGACATTGACACATCAGGAAACATTTCTCAAATAAACAACATTTTAAAACAATGAAATTGGTCATTCATGAATTTCTACAAACACCTATTGCACTTTGAAGTGCGTAGCCATGGATGAATTTGGTGTGTTTTATTAACAATTTTCTCATCCCCTTCCCTACAATTTAATCAAAATTCAAACAAACCATAACTCTTGTACACCGTATTCAACATCCACAATACGTTTTCGTATTCAATATCAACGGCAACAACACTATATTTCTTGTTATTTCTCCTGTTGTTATCTTCTTCATCTTTGTATTGTAGCTCAATTCCTAGTCCAAAGTAATGACCATTGAAAACCCCAAATAGAATAAAACCCTTCATCCGGTTTGACAACAGATAGTAACTTTGATGATTGCCCGATTGTAGAAAACCAGTTCAATTGGATCAAATAAAACTAGAAATCAAACAAAGCAAAATTGAAATACTTGAATCAACCTTACCCGATTTGAGCGGAGAGATTAGAGAAGAGCTTGATAAGAAATCGAACATCGATTGGATCCAAAAATTGGAGCTCGTTTTCTGTGCTTCATGACCAAGACATTCGTGTTTAAGGGTATCTTGGTCAGTCACAAATTAAACGTTTTTAATATTTTGGGCAGTATATCCCAATTTGGATATTAAAACAGTATATTTTGGATCTTGGTTATTTGAACCATAGCCATATTTTACTCGTCTTATAGACCCAGGAATTCGAATCCAAGGTCTTTTAAACCAAAAAACTGCATTTTTTAATTTACTATGCAAGCAAAATAAGATTGTATAGAGTTACAACGAAATATTGTACAGGCATACTGAGTTTTAGAGCACCTACAATGCTAACAAATCAGAAAAAGATGCGATGAAAAATCTTAAACTTGTTTGACTGGGCTTTGTTGCCTAGTAGCATGTGGGAAGCTTGACGCTAATAAGAAAAGAAAACACATGAAAATTACAAAAAATAAGCAGTTTCGCAACCAAAACTTTCCTTATGAGCAGTGAGTTACTTCAAATCAATGTCAACTACCAAAGCAAGTGCTAAGTAGAAACAGATATACAACTAAATGGAAAGCAAAACTAAAATTGATAAAATTAAGGAATGACGGGAGAAAAACTTAATGAAATTACAGAACCTGGGATTCGTGAGCCTCCTTTTGAGGAGGCTCTGTACTTCATTCCACGGACACCACAAATGTTTTTGCTTCCTCTTTTCCATGTTTTTCTTAAAATGTAAAAACCTAAAATTGAATTCAATTAATAATTTATATATTGGCTTTGTGAAACTTAGGCATTTCGAAGAAAAAAAGGATTTCAACTTACAAATTAGCATAGCTTGAGATTCGCGTGCTAAACCAAAAGAAACGGTGCATCAAAAAAAAATAAGTAGTGATCAAAATCTCCAAATTGAAAGATGGAGCAGCGTTTGTGATTGCAGATAAAGTTCTTCTTCGTTTTTAATACAGTTGAAGGATCTTCTCCAACCAAGGCTGTAACGCCAACAATTACCTTGGCCATAGACATGGCTCAAACTAAGATTATGACAAGAATGAGAAATCTTTGGACGTAGAGACATAGGATGCAGTAGCTAATGCTTACAATAGGTTTACATGCAACTCAAAACAATCAGGGCAAATATATAAAAATCAGAAATTTACATGAACATCTGTTGTCGAAAACCCATTGCTTGGAACTTTTTTTTTCTGCTCAGTCCAGTACAGTATTCATAAGATGGAATAAATACCCGCATCTTTTCAAGCCACATGAAACCTACAAAATTTATTTAAAAAATTGCCACTAAGAAATTGAATTAGGGAAAAAAGAAAGCAATTATTATGAACCAAAATTAGGTTAAAAAAATTATGAGAAACAGATTGGTATATCAGAAGATAAAATCTACCTTTCTTGGGGATTATCAGAGCAGGACTTTGACAAATTAAGCTTTGAGAAACTCAGAAACATACCAATCCTTGCAAGAGATTTGATGTTTTATATAGTAAAACATCCTCTCGAACTACTGCCATGCAATTGATTGAGGATGTTAATAGTATCATTTAAGGTGTAACGGAAGAAGAATAAACATTTGACGCCATTTCAGGGAGGAATTGAAGGAGAAAACGCCCCATCCAAGATAATTAAGATTAAGATAATTAAACATTAATTCATTTATCTCCTCCAATTTCGGTAACCGAATCACATTTTGATTCTTGTTTCCTAACCTAGATGAGTGAAATAAGAAACCGCAACCGTTTGTTGTCGTCGCGTTATTGGTCTGGCACAGGTGGCTCGCCATTCTTCGGCACAGAAGATACGGACCCCCAATCCAAGTCGTTGGACTGGGAAATAATGGTGATATTAATGTTTAAGATCCTTAGATGATGGCTTAAAACAGGGGTGCATTTTCGGCCGAGATTTATCTTTGGCATTTTGATGCACTTTGGGAGCAATAGTAGCCATCGATCGACTTAAAACGTCCGTTCAGAGCCATCAGATCAGGCAAAAACCATTTGTTTTTGTAAGATAGATAGAGGTCTATCTTGAAACGGTCAATAAAAATTGTTATATCAAGAGTACAAAACAAAGCTAGGCTAAGTTTGCCTGTCTGAGTGGTGGTCAGGATTTGTTCGTGGGAAAGATAAATCAAGGGTTGTGGTTCTCCTGACCACCCCTTACAACTCGCACACGTGGCATTAATTCCAATATTATGAACGAAAAATGAATACTCAGGTCAAGATATGGAATTTCAAAAATTAGAACGTGGAGGTTTGAACTCATGACCTATTGTGTCATAAGAGTGGCCTCTAACCAGTGTTCCACCTTGGTTGGAATTGATATAAAAGATAAATCAACAGTGGTGGTTTGTTCAACTTAAATACCATAATTGCTTTATTAATTAGTGTTTCACCAATTGCACATAATAAATAATCCATTCATTATAAAGTGTTTTATTAATTAGTGTTTCACTAATTGATCATAATAAATGACTAATCATTTTTTAATTATAAATGTTTTCTTAATTAATTATAATATTTATTTTTATTAATAAGTTATTTTGATAAATAGAATCAATAGACATTTTACTGCGATAATGAGTAGTAGAAGAGGTGGAGAAGAAAGATTAGTGGTGGTTAAGGGTGGATCCAAGCACAATTATATTTATTTTTGTTCTTTTATCGTAAAATGGGATACAAAGTCCATTTTTCACATGTATCAACTTGCCAAGAAGTTTTCTCCTCTCTCCTCAAAATCCAGCTCAGCCCTTTGGTTTGTGGTGGAAGAAGTAGTGACGGTGAATCTTTGGTGAGTAGTGATGGACAATATTAATTTTATGTTGTCGTTACAACATCGATAACATCGTAGTGTGGAAGATGTGGTTGGTTTTTTTTAACACTTTTGATAAAGGAAGGTACCATATATTTCAGCGATGATATCATATAAGACAATATTTTCATGATCGTAGTTGGATCACCCAAATGGTACCCTGTTATCTTTGCTACCATATACGTATAAATCATGATTTTTTAATGTTAAAATAAAATTGATTTCAATACAAAAAAAAAGCATATATACACGCAAAAAAAAAAAATGAAACTAATCAATTGACGAAATTTTGTTCAATATAAACCTCATACATGGCATTTGTGATTGGAAATTAGAATTGAGTCCAACAACCTACATGGGATGGGGGTGGAGTCAAAAATTGACATTGAGGAGGCCTATTTTTTTTTAAAAAGAAACATGTAAACTTTGGTGAACTAAACCATAAATATATATGGACAAAGTACTATTTATAAAATAAACTAAAAAAAATATGTAGTTATTAAAAATTTAAAGGGTTAGAGCCATGTTAGTCAACCCTTGGCTCCGCCACTAGGTGGTGGTGGATAAAAAAAGTGGATTCATATGGTTTTATGGTGGTGGCGGGTATTGGTGAACAAAAACATATTATGCTAATTTCGTAGCATACAAAATGTGTAACGTTATATTATAAAGTATAAAACGTGGTTGATCATTCTAATGTTAAAATAAACTCGATAAAACACATGTCCATTTTAAAAAAATTGGTGCAATCAATTGCCATGTTATGTAATAACTAAACGAACGACATGAATCAAGATCAGAACATATGAAATTATTTATTATCGATTTGTTTATGTAAAGTGGTGGAGGATTTGTCCTTGGCAAAGATAAATGATTAATTAAATTTCTATTATAAATGTCCCGTTAATAATCTAACATAAATACATAATTTTACTAAAAACTATATTAATTCTAATGGTGGTAGTGGAAGTAGGGTTAGTATAAGCGGTGGCGGGTGTTTGTGAATGGTGGAGGCGGTAACATTACTATTGGTGGAAGAAATAGTGGCGGTGGATGGTTTTTATGGTGGTGCGGGTGTTGGTTATAGTAGTGTATAATAGTAGTTTTTGCTTTTTAGTGAGTTTTATTGTATCGTGAAAGATGTAATTGGTTGTTTTTAGCACGATTGATAAGGACAAAAACCAAATATTTCGAGGATGATACTGGAACATATAAGACAATATGATCATGATTGTTCGATCACCCATATTATATAAAGGCAATTGGTGTACCGCTTAAAGAACATTATCGCTCTCTCAAGTACTATTACATTCTTTTTCTGAAAGACCATCAATGTCGAGTTGTTTGTGACAACTACCTACAAAGACAACAACTTTCACTCAATTTCCGATATAAAACCTTATTGACCAAAGGGAAAATGTATTTGCATTCTAAAATATTTGTTTGAAAGTTATGTTTGTTCATATCATCATAAAAAACTCTAAATCATAAATCTAAATTTCGCCTCCAATGTTTATATAATATTTTTTATATTTTACATTCTCAAATCATGCGACCTCTTGATGACAAATCAACAATATCAAATTACGGATCAATATGTATAGGTTTCATTCACTGGGTTAGAAGGTAGAGTAGACACATATGGGTAGATCACACGCAGAACATGACTGAGAATACTTCAATAATTTGGTCAAGAGATAAGGTCAAAATTTTAAGATTAACTTTCTATAGGACTAATTAGATCGGATTCGATAGGAGCTGACTAAAATATGGATTAATAATAATTTTCACGTAAGACAATTTCAAAACATAGTTTGGCTAACTCTGCCTATGTAAAGAGTGGTCAAGATTTGTCCTTCCTCAATTGCTATGTTATGTGAGAAGAAGGTGATATCTAAGATTGAGGTATAATTCAAATTTATTAGATTCATACCATTTACAATTGGATGCCTTGAAAAAATTGACGTGTTGTTATTATTATTACAGGCAAGGGATACATTAACCACACTTGCGCAAATAGCTCACTTCGCAAATGATTGGTGTTTCCTATATTGTCTAGAATGCAATGAGGAATTTGAGGAAACAAGGCACCGGACGATGTCAGAAGTATTTTGGATATAGTAACTTAGACCCGATGTAATACTTATGTTCTTTTTTTTTTTTTTTAGTTTTTCCACAATCTATTTATTTAAGAAAAATGAACATTGCAAATACATAACATCAACAAAAATTAGACAGATTGCGTTATGGTCCGGAAACGGCAAAAGAAAGGAATTGTTGGGATATACAACGGATTACTTGATACGAATGAAAGAGGTATAACTATTTCGATTCTGAAATCACATAAAGTTCACAGTAGAAGATGACATCAAGTTTAAAGTTAGTAACAAACATAATATGGATAACTAAAATGTTAAAAACAAACAAGATATATAAACTTAGTAGCCGTGGGACTTGAAGAGGCCAATTTTGAAAACTACTGTCTTAGAAAGAAACGATCCACAATACCATAATTTTTTTTATAAATATTCAATGTAGAATAGGTCAACTTTTGGTAAAGGATCTATTGACAATCTATTAATTTGAAATAGGATCATGGAGTACAATATGTGTTCAAGGTTCTTTATCAGGTAATGTGTCGCAGATTGTATTCCAAGTGAAGGTAGGAACATACGGAAGTGACAAAATGTCCAAGACTTTTGAAGTTACCAAAGCCTTCGTTAAGGCAGAATTGTTGGGCACAATACTTTTGTTGAAGATTTAATAAAGAGGTTCGCATATATACAATCCCTTCAAAAGGTAATGGGTACACATTTTAAACATTGTCATCTAATGGGTGTTGAAAAATTACGGGGGAAAATCATGTCACATTGGATAGTTTGTATCATTCGTTCGATGCAAAAAAATACTATTCTCTTGCCTATTTTGAGGATCGACAACATGACCATGATAGATGAGTCAATTTGGAGCGAAATAGGAGCATGTGGAGACTTTTATGGAAGATATTGATTAGTTGATTTCCTTTGAGATGGCGCTGGCGACGACATATTTCCAAAAAATATTTAAACTTCCATGTTCATGTAGAGACAATGGTGTTTTTCTATATGGACGGTCATTTACAGTTCGGACATATAAAGGACGGCCCTGATTGATCAACTAATATGTGTTTAGTTTGGGGAGATAAAGACGGTCCCGATCTAGCCATTGCAGCCTTTTCCTTGAAATGTCCGCTTGATTACTTGACATTCAATGCAAAAGGCGTTACTCTTCTTAACGATCAAATAATAATTCGAAGATGAAAGAAAGATTACCCATCGACAAATCTATTATACCAGGTATTACCCATTCTTATTTTCATTGATTCAAATTAGTGGTATTTTCCAGTACTTTCTGATTATTATTTTTTTTTATCAGCAAAACTATGAAAGTGTATTAGAATGGATCAACACAAGGATGGATGAACAGTCCATTGTTTTTGTTTTTTTTTTAGCCTGCTAGATGCATTCTCTTCTTCTTAATTAGGTATCTTTCTAATTACTCTATTTCAAATTGTTTTAATCATTTTCTTTGGCTTTGTTGTTCAAAATTTAGGTTGATGGAATTGTTTGAGGTTATGCTCAGAATCATCCCCAATAACAGGTTGGTTAGGGTTTTGATTTTCTTACTTCAATATGCATTAACTTTTGCCTATTTTTCTTACTGATTGGATATTTTGTCTGGTTTTAATCAATCAGTGACTAATTTTGGGAGTATAGGTGCGAAAGAAGTTTTGACGATCCTGAAAATGAGAAAGATGTGTGCATTCTTCTCCCATCTATATCTTTGATGAATACGTTTAATTCGGGCAGCAGTTTTTAAAACTTAAAGCAATCAAAATGGTTATCAACATCAGGTAAAAGATTGATTTGGGAATAACTCTACTCTCTTGGATTTCAAGTTCATTTGGCTTCAAATATTTTCTTCGACTAATTGAATTTTGTTCTCTTTGTCGCCCAATATCTTCATCATTTTCAGGTTCCTGATAAATTATTGAGAAAGCATTAAACATGGTTATTCATAGTGATTGTAACATTCAGGAACACCAATCTTTTCAAAGGTGGCCAAGAATTGCAACATGGGTTATCAAAATGAGTTAGATCATAAGGTTTGTGATATTAATTTACAACGATTTAATTAGTGTTTATTATTCATGATATTTGTGTGGCAGGTTACATCATCCAATTATTTTGTGTGTCTGTTTTCGTATAATCACAGGCACGATCTGCTCCATATTTTCTTGGTTTGGTAGATGTAGGGTGAACCATCAACGCAAGCCATTGAAAAATTTGAGTATGAAATTGACGAAGAAATATGTACGAGATCCAGGGTACCCAAACAATTTGAAACCAAATGTTTAGTGATGGACAATTTTCCCTTTTTCGAAGTTACATACTTCTACTAGGTCAGGTATGTCCTAAGACAATATCTTTTGAATTTTGCAACTTCAGTAACGGATGTCTATATTACAAGTGATTCTTAATTAGGATTTTAATTAATATTTTATCTTTGATATACTCTTTTTTTTTGCTTATATGTTTTCATTTTGGGAATTAAAGGTAGTTTTTTATGATGATTTTGTGATTAAGTTTGGGTTTGATCGAATACAAAATTATAGGAGTTGAAAAAAGGCTTAAGGAGGAGGGACTAGCAAAAAATAAGGACAGATAATGCACATAAGATGGAAAGAAATAGAATGGCAGTTGTGATGGAGTTGAGATGTAATTAGGAGGAGGAACTAGCAAGCATGGTTGTGAACATAAGAAGGTTACTTTTGATTCCAACAGATCTTTGTAAACGATATCATTTTGTGGTTTACTAATGCAGGCATTTGATCTCCGAAAATTGCTTCAGTCCCTTATGGCGCTTCAGTTGCTGATACGTATACATGAGCAGGTTCCATTGGGTTAATAGTGGTATTTCCTAAGAAATACAGACAGGTAACTTCAGTATCTCTCCTTCTGAAAAGGCGATGGTACGCAAATATACCTCAAGCTAAAACTTTTCCTACCTATAAGTCCTTTCTCCGAAAGTGATTGTCTATGGACTGAGTCGAGACAATACAACTAATCGGCTCACACTTCGTGTGATCGTCTATGGATACGAGATCGAGACAATACAACAACGAAGTATGTTTACTTGATACAAAGGTTCGGGCTTAACCAAACACAATAGGATTGCTTATCAAGTAAATAGGAATTAACGTTTGTGTGATTTACTTTAATTGTTATAAAACAATTATAATGCGGAAAATAAAAGTAAATGACACAACAAGATTTTGTTAACGAGGAACCGCAAATGAGAAAAACCGGGACCTTGTCCAAATTGAATACTCTAAGGATTAAGCCGCTACACAAAATTACACCTAACTTCGTATAGTTGAGACCAAGTAACTAACCCTATAGTTCACTTAGTTTCGTCTATATTCCCACGCCTCCGACTTGTGAATAAGTCCCGTACTTGGAACAATTCCCTTGGTTCGTATTCCAAACAGTAAAGGAACAACAAATCCGTTTGGTATCAACTCTATTCAACCAAGTGATAAAGAGTCGGACAAAGGCTCTTACATTTTATCTTAACATAAACTCCTTCGTCGGGTCCTTAGATCTATCTTATGTTCAATCACTCAAAGGTAATTGTTTAAGATTAAGCCAATCAATACCTTTAATCACAAGGAAACGTATTGATGCCGATCTACTCAATTAATCAATCCAATCTACCACAAGGATAAACAGATTATTAATTGGATCATCTTTTACCGAAACAAGTATTGTGCACACCAAAGATTATAAAACCGGGTCAGATCTTCAATATCTTCTTTGTCTTCAAATCTTCTTAAATCTTCAATAAAAACCACACACAATCACTTGAATCTATTGTGATCAATCACGCATTTAACAGTGCAGTAACAATGGATTATCACAAGATCGTCTTTAGAACTAACAACAGTTTAAAGATCCATGTCAAAACTCTGAACTAGTTTGAGTGAATCTTATATCAGAAGAGAAGATTCTCAAGAATAAGCAAACTAGGTGAATCAGATTTCAACCACCGTTAGTCAATCAAATCAATCGATAACAAAGATAAACCATGATTATCTAGTTTCCCACCAATGGTCGCGCTAGAGCTTCTCAATCCCAAGGAAGACTTTAAATTGAGCGGTCGAAGAGATTTCTCCTAATTAGGTTACTCTCCTCTCTGAATAGGCGGCTACACCAGTAACAACAACAAAAGAGTAAATCTGTTGTTACGAAGGATTGGTTTGCTAGAAAAGCAAAATTCGTGTATTTATAGACAAGGAAGTTTGGACACCAAGGAATTTCCAAAACTGAAAATATTCTCAAGATATTCATAAAAGCACAGATTCGGTTTTCATAATTCCGGAAATGCTAAATCCAAAAATAACGATTGAAATCTCTTGGAAAATCTAATTAGTAAATGCACATTACTAATTCCTTAATTTCCCTAAAAATGAAATTAATAACCTTAATTAAAAGATTCTTAACTTACTTATGTTTCGATCAGGATTCTCTTCCATTAGCCAGTTAAGGAATATCTTTGAGCGATTATAGAAATAAACATTCACGGACACGTGTTCAAAGTTTGTCGACATCTTAACTTTGTAAGTTCTCTTTCACACTTACAACCTTGAAACCGATTTGCCACACTTCCAAACAAGTTTAGAAATGTTTCATCTGACTTTCAAGAACTATGTGATTGATCAAACCAACATTCAATCACAATCATGGGTTTACGGTTCTACCAAAACAAGTTTCGGTTCTACCTCCATATGAGTACTGTGCATAGTCACACTAGCTTCCCAAAAGTTCGATTGATTAGGCACTAGGATCGGTTCCTCACATATATATGGTATCTAACTTATATGTGTTGCACATGTCCATAGGATCAGTTCCCCTTTCTGCTATAAACCTTGCTGCACCCCATACAAGGATCGGTTTCGTTTGATGTACTGCACCCCTTACTAAGATCGATTCCCTTTCCCTTACAAGGTCAGACATAAAAAATTCGATCATACCACAGGTGATCACTTAAGATCGGTTTTACTAATAAAAGTTATACCAATACATAAGTCAGGCCTTTGTGAACAGTTCTACCAAGAACACAACAAGTTGTGAGCGGTTATACTCTATCACACATATTGGTTGTTCATAAGATATGCAATGAATAACAAAACCCATAACACCTGGCAATTTCCTTTTCGGTTCACAAACAAATTTATGAACTTACTTCCTTAGAACACATGTAAACATTGTTCCCTAGGATGAAATCCTCACCTCATACCCATACATAATCACAATAGCATTCAAATGATTATGGCGATGTCTTATCTACAAAGTTTAATGGTTAAGCAATAAACCTCGTATTCTATTCCTTAATACTATGTCTATCTAGAGTTCAAATATGCTTCGTGATTATGTTTTCAATATGCACGACAGATAAACGAGTTCAAGTCAAATATCATTAACCTCAAGTGGAAGGATGATTGTTGTCGTTGTAGCTCCTTGCTTCTTCACATCTTCAAGTCTTCATGATACTTGTAATGTCTCATATCCTAATACTTTCAAGCTAACCTATACGAAGTTTAACTCTAATAAATAATCAAAGCGACTCTTAACATGAGTTTTGATTCACTAAAATATGACAACCAAACTTGACATACCAACGCTTGGTGGGTTCAACCGAGCCATGCTCTAACAATCTACCCCTTTGTCAATTTTAGTGACAAAACTCTTACATCATATGGATAAACAAATTACAATAATTCATTACAATCCGCTTGATTCCCGATTCAACAGCACAGTGAAACTGCTTACATTCAATCCTTGAAAATGTCGTTGTTGACATTATAATAACAAAGCTATTACCCCCCCTAAGGAAGATAGGTAGATATTCAATACGCACATCTTTGTTATACCAATCACATGACATGTTACTCCCCCTTAGTCTGTGCTTTCACTTTTTGTTAGATAAAAACATTCAAGTACCAATGTTCTTTTCCCTAGCGATGCCAATCAATATAAATATCAATGCCAGCATCACCTATTTACTCCATATATTTCTCCCCCTTTTTGTCACAAAAATGACAAAGAAACGAAAAAATAAAGGACAACACGAAAACAATCGACAAATCTCGAGAATAGACTTGCAAACTGTAGAGTTAGGCACGAGGTTCCACATCATGTTACGATAACCAAGATCAAAACCGAAACTACAAGTAGTCTTATTTTGATATGTTACCAAGGAAACAATTGTCGAAACAATTTTTTACAATTTAGTTTAGCAAACCAAAAACAACTAAGCATGTTAGTCCCTTTGCTAAACCGATTGTTCAAAAACAACCACTTAATTCGATAAGACCAAAATAAAGATAAACTCCATTTTTCTCATAAGGTTCTAATTATCCATAAACTTAGACCTTTCAATTTTAAACAAGACAAGTACTAGGTTAGTTAACTAGCATTTCTTGTTTAGGCATTCGATTAGACTTGAATAACCGAAACCTCACTTCTATAAGTCTAACTAAGATCAGAATTAACTTAGTTTCTTATCCGGAATCGAATTGGAATAAACAACTCATCCCGTACACATATTATTTCGTTAAGCCATAAATAATACATACAAACTAAAATAAATCAACTTGCATAATTATTCACCTCAACCGGAAGCAATTGAAACAACATAGACATTATAAGCACCGCAATTGCACCGTAATTTTGTAAGCCTAAACGATTGATACCATACAAAAGCAAGATAACAATAGTTTTCTTAACTTAGGAACCAATTGAATCACACACACACACACATCAATTGTACCGAAATTTTGCAAGCCTAAACAATTGATACCACACAATAAATCAAGATAACAATAGTTTTTCTTAACCGAAACCAATTGAAACACACATCCACACACGCATCATGGAATAAATATCAATTGAGCCGAAATTTTATTAAGCAAAAGCAACAAATATATATAATATAAACTCAGGCTTTTCTAAAACAGGAAAACAATTAACTAACAAGATTGTTACCTCAAATGTCGCATCCACTTCTCCAATATGATTGCATCTTCGTCCAGGGATAATTGATATCGAAATATCATCACGTTGTCATCCTTATGCGTGAACAAAGAATAATAACACACCTCAACCTTTACCAGAAAGGTTGAAAACCGGTTTTAACAATTGCAAGTAAAAGTTGAAAACCGTCGAAACACATATGCTTTTATGCTAAACCAAAAACCGATTCAACATATTGTGATTTTTTCACATATTGTTTCTATCAGAACCCCTCATAATCCTTTGATAAAGCCTACTGATGTGATTTTAATTGTTGTTGTAGAGTGGTAAGAAAGATGTCGTTCCTCTCAGACTTGTGAAGGATTTTTTTAGACTTAAATTCAAAACAAAAATAGAAAACTCACTAAAAATTATAGCAAACTCGAGACAAAGTTGATATCAATATTAAAAATATTGAGGCTAAGATTCCACTATTTTTCCAAGTTCAAAGCGATTTAACCCAATATTTATATTCATGCAATTTTCTCTTTCAATTTGATTCTAAACTATTGCAACAAGTAGATTCTCAAAATAACAAGTGTAAATCCGAAGCATAGAACATCAAAAACCTAGGTCCAAGTATGCTCTATCAAAAGAAATCACAATTGTTTAACAAAAATCATTCAAACAATTATCGATCAAGGCAAAATAATCATAAAAATAATTGCAATAAATAGATAAATAAGAATATACCACTTCTTGTTGGAAAAATAGCTTCCTCTATCGCCTCAGCAATGGGGTTTAGCTCCTCATATTAACCACTTGCTCAAAATACATGTTTGTTGCTCAAAAGTTGATTAAAAAGATGAGAAACAATAAAGCAATTTATTACAATTATTTGTATAGCGCTACAAATCAAGCTGTTACAAAGGTGAAACTATTACGGAGAATCATTATGAGCACTGTAGAACTGTTGTAAATATTAAGACCGAATAAACGACTGTCTTTGAGGGTCTATTGTTCTTCAGCTTCTTCTTCTTCTCCTGCTGGTGTATCTTTCCCTGCAACTCGACTGAATCTTCTCTGTTGAGTTCTAAACCTCTCCTAAAGTGTACGTCCCCCTTCTTATGACTCGAACCAACTCTTATATAGCCAGCAGACCCCAAAACTTTCGAGAAAATCTTGATTATTCTTCCACCGTAAGTCACGATATTTTTCAACCATCTTTATCTTCATGCGGCTTCTGTGATTCATCCAAACTCTCTAAAACGTGATAGCATCATTCCTAGTAGTCAATATACTCTTAATATTTCACGTAACTTCCAAATATAGTTGAGGAAAATCCCGAAACATTCTTAACCTCTGTTTTACTTGAACCCGTGAAAACTCCCATTATTTTCGAATCTATGACCTTTACCAATCCTGTTTGGTCCTAACAGGATAATATCAATCCAATCCCACGTAAGAAATCTCTAAAAACTCGGCCAAAACCAAATCAGAAATATTCGCAGATGAGGTGTGCTTTCCCGCCAAAAATCGTGAAGAAGAGAGGGTATCCCCCTATCCAAAGTGGGGGTGCGAATAGCAGGTATCTTTGGGGGTTCCCCTTAGGTTGCCCCTTATCCAAACTTGGGGTCCGTTTAGCAAATGCATTCTGGGGCGCTTTTGACAACTTTTCGAGCCGATTTTTCCAAAAATGTTTATTGGCCAAAAATACCTACACACACATAAAACACCATAATAAGTACAAAAATGAGCACTATCAATATAAGAAGCGAGACAAATTAGACACAAAAATGTGTCTATCAAATACCCCCAAACCTATTATTTGCTAGTCCTCGAGCAAGAATAAAATGAAATCCTAACTCACTGTCGCAGGTATCGTCGATTGCATTTAGCGTATGCAATAAGCCTTTAAACCCCTAGGTGGCCCTAGTGGCGAGTTATAGTCTCGGGAGGGTTTAGGAGGTGTACCCACAAAACCTTTACTCCAGGACCCTAGCTATCTACGCAGTAACCTTGGAAGGCACCAAAAAGTCTCCTTGGTTGGCATACTTATTGACTACGGGAGGAAGTACCGATGCGAAATTCAATTCTTTGTATTACGAGTTTGCACTCAAGCATACTAAAATTCATATATATGTCACAGAGCTCTACTCAGATAGTCTCTGAACATCATAACCGGAGTCAACCAATCACATGGATAGATTAAGAGATGGATATAAAAAAACATAGATGGTTTTAATGTTGACTAGATGAACGGTGTTTCTCATATCCGTCTCGAAGGCCACTTTTGCCAAAATGAACCTATCCGAATAGATCGAGATACTAGTCGACTAATATCAACACACTTGGCATATACAAGGGAACCGGTGGTCGATAATCCTAACTCTAGGTCAACACAACCTGGCATATACAAGGGTTCCGGTGGTCGACTTTATTGAATTTATTAGGTTGGTCCGATGGTCCTGGTCTCATTTTTTTTTTTTTTTTTTTTTTTTTTGTATCTCAATCACTCTATTTCACCCTAGCAGTGGTAACAACTTGAATCGTGAGCCCCACCTAATCACTTAGACAAACATATTTTAAAGAAAAAAAATAAAATAAAAATAGAAGTGAAAAGGATTCAACGAGATATGGCGAAACTACCATGTTTTTTCTTTAATTCTAACACCGAGCTCTGTGCTTTTATGGATAGACTCTTTAGATGTTTCCATCTAATCGATTGGTTCCTCAACTCCTACAACCAAAATGCTTCCATCCACTTAGATTGGTTAGTGCCATCCTTAATAAGCATAAATTTCTAGGCTCTGGAGTTTATTTATTGTAACAAAAAGGTAACAAAAGTTTCTACCCCACCCCCAAACTTAAATCTAACATTGTCCTCAATGTTTCTAATTAAAAACAGTACCAAAAATATAAGTAACATGAGGAAATAGTAAAGAGAGAAGTCGGAAAGATAGTACTGGGTGAAGTGTAACCAAAAACCTACAAAAATAATATACAACATACAAACCGCCTCGATGGTCAATAAAGGTAAGAGGGGGTCCTCCGGAGGGATCTCCTCAACATCACCTCGTAGGAAAAGGCTCTAAAAAGGGCTTCAATCGCGACCGTTAACCTTTGAAGAACTACTACCATCCGGTGTCTCAATCTCAATAGCGCCATGAGGAAAACAAGACGGACCACAAAAGGACCCGGTCCACCGAGAGCGTAACTTCCGGGGAATAGATGCAAACGAAAGTGTCATACGAGAAGAACTTTTTGACCGGAGAAAATGACTTTCGTAAAATATTCTTATCATGCACAAGTTTCATTTTGTTCTTATACTCCTTAGCACTATCGTATGCATCTCTACGAATCTCGTCCAACTCATTGAGCTGGAGCTTTCTGTGAGCTCCTGCCTTGTCACGTGAAAAGTTTAAGTTCTTAATAGCCCAATAGGCTCTATGCTCTAACTCGAAAGGAAGGTGACATGCCTTGCCAAACACTAAACGATAAGGTGACATTCCAATGGGTGTCTTAAACGCATGTGATGCAGTAATCCCATAAGGCATCGGTAAGCCTCGGCGACGAGTCTTTCCTATTGGGATTAAGCATTTTTTCTCTAAAATACGCTTAATTTCCCTATTGGAGACCTCTACCTGACCACTAGTCTGTGGTTGATATGGGGTTGCTACTTTGTGGGTAATACCATATTATTTCATTAAAAGTGCAAACGGTCTATTACAAAAGTGTGAACCTCCATCACTAATTATAGCTCGCGGTGTACCAAAACGTCTAAGTATGTTCTCTTTCAAAAACTGGACTACGACCCTGTGGTCATTTTTTTTACACGGAACCGCCTCAACCCACTTATATACACATAGTCTACAACGACAAGTATGTAAAGATAACCAAAAGAATTAGGAAATGGACCCATAAAATCAATGCCCCACACATCAAAGACCTCAATCACTAAAATAGGGTTCAAAGGCATCATATTTCTACGGAAATGGTTCCTAAATTCTGGCAACGCTCACAAGAAACACAATGACTATGGGGGTCTTTAAACAACGAAGGCCAGTAAAAACCACCTTTGCAATATCTTAGCAGTCTTCTTAGCACTAAAATGACCCCCACATGCATGTTCATGACAAAAGGAGATAATACTGGACTGGTCACTCTCAGGTATACATCTCCTAATAATCTGGTCCGGACAATACTTAAACAGATAAGGATCGTCCCAAAAGAAATGCTTAACCTCGGCTAAAAACCTAGAACGATCTTGCTTACCCCAATGTTGAGGCATTCGACTAGTAACAAGATAATTCACTATATTCGCATACCAAGGTGATTGGGAAACAGAGAACAATTGTTCATCAGGAAAGCTATCCCTTATAGGAAGGGAATCATTAGGGGAACTAACAACTAGCCTAGACAAGTGGTCGCTACTACATTTTCGTCACCCTTTTTGTCTCTAATGTCTGGATGAGAATTCTTGTAACAAAAGGATCCACCTAATCAATCTAGGTTTGGTATCCTTCTTAGACAAAAGGTATTTCAAAGCAACATGATCGGTATAGATTACGATCTTAGAACCTAATAGGTAGGATCTAAACTTATCCAAGGCAAACACGATGGCTAACAGTTCCTTCTCGGTAGTTGTATAGTTCATTTGGGCATCATTCGAGTTTTGCTAGCATAGTAAATCACATGAAGTAATTTGTTTTCTCGTAGCCCTAGCACAACACCTATAGCATAATCAAGCATCACACATAATTTCAAAGGGTAAGTTCCAATTAGGTGCAATGGACTATCGGGGCAAGAGTGAGTAAATTCTTAAGCTTCTCAAAAGCCTCTAAACAAGCATCATCAAAGACAAACTTAACATCTTTTGCAAGCAAATTGCAAAGAGGTCTAGAAATCAAGCTAAAATCCTTAATGAATCGACGGTAAAACACTGCATGCCCTAGGAATGACCTAATATCTTTTACGGTTTTTGGGACCTGTAAAGTCTTGATAAGGTCAACTTTGGCTTTATCTACCTCTATACCCTTTGAAGAAACGATGTGCCCTAACACAATTCCTAATTTAACCATAAAATGGCATTTTTCCCAATTAAGCACTAAATTCTTTTCCTTACACCTAGTCAACACTAATGTCAAATGATGCAAGCACTCATCAAAAGATGAACCAAACACTGAAAAATCATCCATAAAGACCTCTAGAAACCGTTCTACCATATCGGAAAATATGTTCATCATACAACGCGAAAAGTCGCGAGGGCATTACATAGCCCAAAGGCATGCGTCTATACGCAAAGGTACCAAAGGGACAGTAAAGTGGTTTTCTCTTGGTCTTGGGGGCAATAACGATCTGATTATAACAGGAGTAGCCATCTAAGAAGCAATAATGACTATGTCCAGCTAATCTCTCTAGCATTTGGTCGATAAAAGGAAGGGGACAAAGTGATCCTTCCTTGTGACCTTGTTCAATTTCCTATAGTCGATCTGAGACACGCCATCCCGCGGTCACTCGGGTTGGGATTAACTCATTATTATCATTACGGACTACAAGTGATACCGATTTCTTGGGGACAACCCGAACAGGGCTGACCCACTTATCGTCCGAAATTGGGTAGATAATACCCGCATCTAACAACTTAAGCACCTCTTTTCGAACTACCTATTTCATGTTAGGGTTCGATCGACGTTGCATCTCCTAGAAGGTTTGGAGTCTTCTTCTAAATGAATCTGATGCATACACAAAGTAGGACTTATACCCTTAATGTCCGCTATAGTCCACCTAAAGCTTCCTTATTGTCTTGAAGTACTTTTACTAGCCTACTTTCCCGATCACTATCCAAATCGGAAGCTACAATCACACAGGTAAAGTCTCAAATGGGCCTAAAAACACATACTTTAGAGTGTCGGGTAGTGGTTTTAGGTCCAACTTAGGAGGCTCTTCTAAAGAAGGAATTAAGGTATTCTCAGAAACTGGTAATGGTTCAAACCTAGCTTTCCATCTATCAGTGTCTAACACGGGGTAGAATCTAATAGAGCATTCACTTGTGCAATAGTGCTATCGTCATCAAAATCTAAACCAAAATGGGATAGACAACTTTCTAATGGGTCTTCGGACAAAATGTTTGGTAACGACTCCGAACTAAGGATTCTATCATGTTCACCTCTTCAACACATGTGTCATCTAGCTCATAAGGTAGCTTACCGACATTAAAAATGTTCATATCCATAGTCATATTACCAAAAGATAAATTCATCACACCATTTTGACAAGATTAATGATCGCATTAGACGTAGCTAAAAATGGGCGACCTAATATCACAGTGTATCCGGTTCTCTCAGGCCTGGGACGGGTTGGGTATCTAGCACAACAAAATCAACGGGATAAATAAAATTGTCGACCTTAACGAGAACATCCTCGATAACACCTCGAGGAATTTTACTTGCACCTGTCGCCTAACTTGCAATGTCATCCGAGTAGGTTTCATTTCACCAAGTCCGGCCGTAAGTACACATGGTATACGGCGGTAAGTTCACCGGCTCCTAAGTTAAGTAAAGATTTTTCTACCTAGGTGTTTACCTATTGTACAAGCAATGGTAGGGGAACCCGGGTCTTCGTACTTTGGAGTTGTGGTGTTCGAATGATTGAACTTACGTGACTATCTAAAAAGGCTTTCTTATGGACGCTAAGTTTTCGCTTTCGCGTACACATATCCTTAAGGAACTTGGCATAAGCAGAATTTGCCTAATTGCATCTAATAAAGGAAGGTTTATGGTGACTTGCTTAAAAACCTCCAATATGTCATTAAAGTTCGATTCCTTCTTTGTTGGTACTAATAGTTGGGGAATCGGAGCTCTAGGCACGAGAATCGGACCTCTCGGGAACCGAATTGGCATCATCGTAAATTTTATCGGTCTCCTCAGCTAGTGGTGGTCTGAGGGGTGAGATCCGAGGGTGAACTACGGTATGTTCACTATCGGGCATGGTTACCCGATTGTCTACTACTCTACCACTCCTAAGGGTTCTAATAGCATTCAACTCGATTCGATGTTTTTGCACCTACTTCTGAACTCCTCTAGGATTGGGATTAGTCGACTAGGGAACCTTAGTTATCTCTTTCACTTAAGGTCTTAGCTATTTGGCCCACTTGAAGTTCTAACTTAGCAAGGCTCGAGCATTAGTTTGAAAGTTCGCTTGGTTTCTTGTTGAAAACTAACATGGCTCTGTGCTAACATTTCCGAGTTTTTGCTAACATCTTAATAGATTCCTCTAAGATAGTCGTTTTATTTTCCCGGGCCTGAAGAATTCTTAGTGTAACCAAAACACGGGGAGCATTAGAATTACTAAACTGACCTTGACTTTGGCCCTTAGACCACGAAAAGTTTGGATGGTTTCTCCAACCTGGATTATAGGTTTTTGAATATGGGTCAAACTTTTGACTGATTTATCAAATCTAGTGTTATTATAGAGAGCATTGGCTTGCTCTTCATTATTCTGGCCTTCCCAAAAGGCTCCAATCTACCACTAGTGTGACCCACTTCTAAAGCTTCTAACCTTTTCGCTATTGCAGCAATTTTGGCATCTGATTCATAGCCTCCTTCTACCCTATTAACGTTTCCTCTTCCTAGAAGAATTATTTTCTGGGGTTCCCTATTACTTTCCCATTGTTGGGTCTTTTCAGCGATTTCATGCAAATATGTCATCGCCTCATCAAACATTTGGTTTTCAAACCCACATGTACACATAGATTCTTCTGTGGTTGTAGTGGAATAATCTAAACCCTCATAAAGTATCTGAACTAACCTAACCTTTTCTAGACCATGATGAGGACATTGGGCTAATAAATCATTGAACCTTTCCAAATACCTATACAAAGACTCTCCCTCCTGTTGAGAAAACGTGCAAATTTGCATCCTAATAGACGATGTTTTGTGCCTAGGGAAAAACTTGTTCAAAAAGGCGGATGTAAGTTGTTCATATGTTTCAATTGAACCGAGAAGCCAAACTATATAGCCACGATTTGGCTTTATCTTTCAAGGAAAAAGGGAATAACCTGAGTTTCAAAGCATCATCATCAAGGTTTCTAATCTTTAGGGTACTACAAATTTCCTCAAAGTCCCTAACATGGAAATAGGGGTTTCATTTTCTTTCCCTAAGAAGATTGGGAGCATCCAGCAAGGTCCCGAGGTTTAAGTTCATAATTTGCTACATTTTGACTAACTTTGATACACGAGGGACGAGTAGCCATAGTCGGGTTCAATAAGGCTTTCAAAGTTGCCATTTCTCGCACTATCGGAATATTAGGGATTGTCTCCCCAAACGGACGTTCAAAACGGACTCTTCAAAAATCGGACTTTCTAAATTGAGGTAATCGAGACGCTTAGAACTACTAGGTTTCTCTTTAACAAATCTACCTAGGGTGTCTCTTTTACGTTTCGGCATGCAAATGAATAAGGAAGGGGATTCTATGCAATCACAAAACAAGGCTGACTCAACCAAATCAAACCTATTGATTTCTAGCAAACAAAAAGCATGATAGCTCCACTTAGATTGTTTCTAGACCAGCTTCTAATCCTTCGAAAGGGGAATTTACAATTTAAGCAAACCCCTCTGGAATCAATCCGAGTCAAAGTAAGTTGAATAGAGGCGAGGAAGCTCGATGGAGCTTTGATACCCAAGGCCTCATCTAATTACAATGCGGTGCGAGTCACGCATTCAACTCACAGAAACCTTCATGAACTTCGAAGTGTGCTTAAAAGAGTAACCAATATTTTTCGAATGACTTTCCTATTAAGCTCGTTACCCTATCGGTCTTGTTCTAGTCAAAATTTTAAGGCTTAGATTCGCGTAGGTTACGTGTTCCTAAGGCGGGCAAGAAGAGAACGGTGATGAAATCCGAACCCTTATCTTGTATGGCCAGGCCTTGCCCTTTACTAGAAAATTAAAGCAGCCGTATTCAAGTCCTCAGCATATATTCAAACGAAGGAGTCCAGTAACTCGCTGACAGGGGATTCGCGAGTGTTCAGAATCTTACCTCCCGTTCTAGACGGGGGATGAATCGGTTGTAGTCGACTCGGGCCACTGACTCCTATGTCAGTGTACGAACCCAAGGTGCAGAGACAATATCGTAATTGTCTTCCTTCTCTGCAAACAGTTTATATTTAAAGTACCCTTCCGTAGGGTAAAAATAATGTCCAAAGTCCAAAAGTCCAAAGTCCAAAAAAGAAAAGAAAAAAAATTACAAAAATAATAAACCCTAATACAATTTTTTTTTCTTTAAAAATAAACAAACCCTAAAAACAAAATAACTAAAATAAAATCGCCTTCTTTCCCGTTCTTTTTGCTTTAATCTTTCGCTCCAAGTCTTTATGAAATCACCAAACTCCTTGGCTCAATTTTCTTTATGATCCAGAACCTGTAGACAAAAGATAAATACCTAAAAACGTAAAAAAGAACAAAAATAATAAAAAACTAAAAAGAAAAAAGAAAAACAAATCTAAAACCCTAAAAACAAGTCCGCGTCGGCGGCTCCAAATATTGATGTGATTTTATTTGTTGTTGTAGAGTGGTAAGAAAGATGTCGTTCCTCTCAGACTTGTGAAGGATTTTTTTTAGACTTAAATTCAAAATAAAAATAGAAAACTCACTAAAAATTATAGCAAACTCAGACAAAGTTGATATCAATATTAAAAGAATACTGAGGCTAAGATTCCACTATTTTTCCAAGTTCAAAGCGATTTAACCCAATATTTATATTCATGCAATTTTCTCTTTCAATTTGATTCTAAACTATTGCAACAAGTAGATTCTCAAAATAACAACTGTAAATCCGAAGCATAGAACATCAAAAACCTAGGTCCAAGTATGCTCTATTAAAAGAAATCACAATTGTTTAACAAAAATCATTCAAACAATTATCGATCAAGGCAAAATAATCATAAAAATAATTGCAATAAATAGATAAATAAGAATATACCACTTCTTGTTGGAAAAATAGCTTCCTCTATCGCCTCAGCAATGGGGTTTAGCTCCTCATATTAACCACTTGCTCAAAATACATGTTTGTTGCTCAAAAGTTGATTAAAAAGATGAGAAACAATAAAACAGATTATTCCGCAATTTGTATAGGCGCTTACAAATCAATCATTACAAAAGGTGAAAGCTATTATGAAGAATCATTATAAGAAGCGTAGAATCGTTGTAAATATTAAAGACCGAATAAACGATTTGTCTTTGAGGGTCTATTGTTCTTCAGCTTCTTCTTCTTCTCCTGCTGGTGTATCTTTCCCTGCAACTCGACTGAAACCTTCTATGTTGAGTTCTAAACCTCTCCTAAAGTGTACGTCCCCCTTCTTATGACTCGAACCAACTCTTATATAGCCAGCAGACCCCAAAACTTTCGAGAAAATCTTGATTATTCTTCCACCGTAAGTCACGATATTTTTCTTCCATCTTTATCTTCATGCGGCTTCTGTGATTCATCCAAACTCTCTAAAACGTGATAGCATCATTCCTAGCCGTCAATATACTCTTAATATTTCACGTAACTTCCAAATATAGTTGAGGAAAATCCGAAACATTCTTAACCTCTCGTTTTACTTGAACCTGACCAAAACTCCCATTATTTTTGAATCTATGACCTTTACCAATCTGTTTGGTCCTAACAGGATAATATCAATCCAATCCCACGTAAGAAATCTCTAAAAAACTCGGCCTAAACCAAATCGAAATATTCGCGAGATGAGGTGTGCTTTCCCGCCAAAAATCGTGAAGAAGAAAGGGTATCCCCCTATCCAAAGTGGGGGTGCGAAGTGCAGGTGTCTTTGGGGGTTCCCCTTAGGTTGCCCCTTATCTAAACTTGGGTTCCGTTTAGCAAATGCTTACCGGGGCGCTTTTGACAACTTTTCGAGCCGATTTTTCCAAAAATGTTTATTGTCCAAAAATACCTACACACACATAAAACACCATAATAAGTACAAAAATGAGCACTATCAATATAAGAAGCGAGACAAATTAGACACAAAAATGTGTCTATCACCTACCTACAAGGGCTAGAAATTAATCCCACTAAATCAAAAAGTCACCAAAACCATGAGGGTTCACAATATATGAGATCGAATATTAAGGTAGTAAAACCGAAATCAAACATCCCATAAACATACATAGCAATAAGGTAAAAGCAATTAAGCACGGGCTATGTAAACCGAAAACTATCACAAGAAAATTACAAATCAAATAATTTTATTCATAATAAGATAGTTTTATTCATGATAGACTTTATTGAAATAAATCAAAAACTACTGTCTAATTTTCTTGAAGAGTTTTAATCTTCATTTATTTCCTGAGAAGAACAATCCTTGGGACCAAGTGCTTTCTGTCGCTCTTCTTCGATTCTTGATTCTTGATCCCAAAACTCTGATTCAAAATTCTGATTTCCTTTAAGAGTTTTTATGTCTTTTCGAGCAGTAAAGCTCACCTGTTTCTGGAAACAGTCAAGTTGTTTACATATACTTTTAAGGTGAGTAAGAAGCATCTTTTTGTAAGAATTAGGTGAAATTCTTCCAATAACATCATAGTGGGTTTGTATCCCAGTCATTTGACTTATAATCTTATTAGTCACAACATTAATGCTCAATCTTTCTTCAAAATCTTCTCCTCTGACTGATTCACAGATTTTGGTAATGATGCATGGAAAGCCGAGATTCCTTTTGATGCCAGAAGATGAGATATAATATGATATCTTGATCATTTGACTGACAATGATGTCGCAAAGATCTATTTGAGTATCCTCTTTCAGCAGAAAGTAGATAAATTCTGCAAATGTCTTATCCCAGACTGATTTATCTCTTGTACTTGCAAAGATGGTTGCTAAAGCAAGTTTACCGAAAATCCTAAGATGGAGGGGTATATTCTTTGTTGGTAGTCTATCATTTTCCCATGCAATCTTCTTTCCAATGAGACAAGTTGAAATGGTATCGTGATCAATTTCAACTCCAGTAATCAGGTGATTACTTTCCTCACTGTACTTAATAGCATTAGAGATGGTTTTACGATCAATATAATAGATACATCGGCCAACAAAGGTCACAAAACTAAGTTTTTTGTGATCAACATTGTGTATATTGGCATAAAACTAACCAAATCATGTGAATATTCTTCAAGATTAAAAAGATTCCCCCATTTTCGATCTTGAACGAAATTCACATAATCCTTATTTTGGACATCTGGATCAAACTTCTTTTCAGAGGTAAAACCCATTCCTTTAAGTGCTTCATATTTCTGAAGCAAGAAGTATCAACAAAACGAGCGATTCATGCTTGTTGTTAATCTGATTAGGAAATCGATTTCATCCATGTTTTCAATTCGATCCGTTTATTAGCGGATTTAGTTCTTGATTTCCCTTTTTCATACTTGCGAAAATATGAAAAACCCTAGTTACGGTTTTGTGCAATTTTCCCCAATATGTTTGAATACATAGCAAGAGATTATCTTTTATAGGAAGACTTGCCAACAAAGACCGGAAATAACTAGTTTTAGGAAAAACACTCAAATTTGGAAACCGTGACTTGAGAGGAAACAATTTCGATTTCGTGTCTAAGTCTTTCTTTTAGAAAACCGGTTTTCTATGGACTGGACCTTTATTTCGGATTGATTCCATGTTTTTTTCCAATAACCTGTGTACTCTTTTAATACCATAATGAGATAATATCACTTGAAATTTATTCAAGAATTTATTAGAGTATGCAGAGATAGAATTGAACAAAATACGATATTCATTGAAAATATCATTAGAATCAAAAAACATATATTTCAAAAGATCACTTTCTTCATTAAAATAGTTGTGAGGTGCATGAAGCAATCCATTGTTCATAAATTTGTTAACCGAAAACTTATTCCATGAAGGAACAAATGTTTTCCAAAATCGCATCCTAGATTGCGAAGCATTGACAAAATTATATCTGAAAATATACACGTATATATTTTGGTAGGCCCTCCAAAGTATATTCAATATTTCAGAATTATCAAGAACATAACAGTCATGGTTCATACAAATCATAAGAGGAATCTTATGCATTTTCAAGATACAACCTGTTACATAGGCCTTAGCATCATTGTTACACAACAAGATGATATATAATCCTATGTTTACCAAAGGAACATGTAAGTCACTCAAGACATACATAAGCATGATTCCTAACATATTTAGGAATAGGAGTATTGCATACTTCATACGTGATCTCCACCACGATCTTGTAAAGTGATCAAATCCTGTAACTACGTTAAATGAATCGGTCATAGATTCAATTCTTATAGGTTGGATCGCACCAAACACAGATTGTTAGATCTTTTCGTGTTTGCCTGCTCTGATACCAATTCAAAAGGCGAGGGTACCCAAATAAACTTCAAGCTAAAACTTTTCCTACCTATAAGTCCTTTCTCCGAAAGTGATTGTCTATGGACTGAGTCGAGACAATACAACTAATCGGTTCACACTTCGTGTGATCGTTTATGGATACGAGATCGAGACAAAACAACAACAAAGTATGTTTACTTGATACAAAGGTTCGGACTTAACCAAACACAATAGGATTGCTTATCAAGTAAATAGGAATTAACGTTTGTGTGATTTACTTTAATTATTATAAAACAATTATAATGCGTAGAATAAAAGTAAATGACACAAAGCAAGATTTTGTTAACGAGGAAACCGCAAATGCGAGAAAAACCCAGGACCTTGTCGAAGTGAATACTCTCGGGATTAAGCCGCTACACAAAATTACACCTAACTTCGTATAGTTGAGACCAAGTAACTAACCCAATAGTTCACTTAGTTCTCGTCTGTATTCCCACGCCTCCGACTTGTGAATAAGTCCCGTACTTGGAACAATTCCTTTGGTTCGTATTCCAAACAGTAAAGGAACAACAAATCCGTTTGGTATCAACTCTATTCAACCAAGTGATAAGAGTCGGACAAAGGCTCTTCTGTTTATCTTAACATAAACTCCTTCGTCGGGTCCTTAGATCTATCTTATGTTCAATCACCCAAAGTTAATCATTTAAGATTAAGCCAATCGATACCTTTAATCACAAGGAAACATATTGATGCCGATCTACTCAATTAATCAATCCAATCTACCACAAGGATAAACCGATTATTAATTGGATCCTCTTTCACGGAAACAAGTATTGTGCACACCAAAGATTATAAAACCCAAGTAAGATCTTCAATATCTTCTTTGTCTTCAAATCTTCTTAAATCTTCAATAAAAACCTGCACACAATCACTTGAATCTCTTGTGATCAATCACGCACAGAACGGAGTCTGTTAACAATGGATTATCACAATATCGTCTTTAGAACTAACAACAGTCTAAAGATCCCTGTCGAAACTTTGAACTAGTTTGAGTGAATATTATATCAGAAGAGAAGATTCTCAAGAATAAACAAACTATGTGCAATAAGATTTCAACCACCGCTAGTCAATCAAATCAATCGAAAACAAAGATAAACCGCAATTATCTAGTTTCCCACCAACGGGTCGCGCTAGAGCTTCTCAATCCCAAGGAAGACTTTAAATTGAGCGGTCGTAAGAGATTTAGCCTAATTAGGTTACTCTCCTCTCCGAATAGGCGGCTACACTAGTAACAACAACAAAAGAGTAAATTTGTTGTTACGAAGGATTAGTTTGCTAGAAAGGAAAACTTCATGTATTTATAGACAAGGAAGTTTGGACACCAAGGAAATTCAAACGAAAATATTCTCAAGATATTCATAAAAGCACAGATTCGGTTTTCATAATTCCTGGAAATGCTCTGTCCAAAAATAACGATCGAAATCTCTTGGAAATTCTAATTAGTAAATGCACATTACTAATTCTGTAATTTCCCTACAAAATGAAATTAATAGACTTAATTAAAAGATTCTTAACTTACTTATGTTTCGATCCTGGGATTCTCTTCCTTTAGCCGTTAAGGAATATCTTTGAATAATTATAGAAATAAACATTCACAGCATGTGTTCAAAGTTTGTCGACATCTTAACTTTGTAAGTTCTCTTTCACACTTACAACCTTGAAACCGATTTGCCATGCTTCCAAACAAGTTTAGAATTGGTTCATCTTACTTTCAAGAACTATGTGATTGATAAAACCAACATTCAATCACAATCATGGGTTTACGGTTCTACCAAAACAAGTTTCGGTTCTACCTCCATGTGAGTACTGTGCATAGTCACACTAGCTTCCCAATAGTTCGGTTGACTAGGTACTAGGATCGGTTCCTCACATATATATGGTATCTAACTTATATGTGTTGCACATGTCCATAGGATCGGTTTCCCTTTTCTGCTATAAACCTTCTTTGCACCCCATACAAGGATCGGTTCCCTTTGATGTCTTGCACCCCTTACTAGGATCGGTTCCCTTTCCCTTACAAGGATCGGTTACCTTTCCCTTACAAGGATCGATTCCCTTTACCTTGCAAGGTCAGACATACAAAATTCGATCATACCACAGGTGATTACTTAAGATCGGTTTTACTAATCAAAGTTATACCAATACATAAGTCAGGCCTTTGTGAACAGTTCTACCAAGAACGCAACAAGTTGTGAGCGGTTATACTCTATCACACATATTGGTTGTTCATAAGATATGCAATGAATAACAAAACCAATAACACCTGGAAATTTCCTTTTCGGTTGACAAACAAGTTTATAAACTTTCTTCCTTAGAACACATGTAAACATTGTTCCCTAGGATGAAATCCTCACCTCATACCCATACATAATCACAATAACATTCAAATGATTATGGCGATGTCTTATCTACAAAGTTTAATGGTTAAGCAATAAACCTCGTATTGTATTCCTTAATACTATGTCTATCTAGAGTTCAAATATGCTTCGCAGTTATGTTTTCAATATGCACGACTTGAAAGATACGTTAGGGAATGAAGCAGTTCAAGTCAAATATCACTAACCTCAAGTGGAAGGATGATTGTTGTCGTTGTAGCTCCTTGCTTCTTCACATCTTCAAGTCTTCGCAATACTTGTAATTTTTCATATCCTAATACTTTCAAGCTAACATATACGAAGTTTAACTCTAGTACATAATCAAGCAAATCTTAACATGAGTTTTGATTCACTAAAATATGACAACCAAACTTGACATACCAACGCTTGGTGGGTTCAACCGAGCCATGCTCTAACAGCTTCAAGATCGCAGGTTTAATTGGATGTCGGTCACCATTTTTGTCTCTTTTATAGCATGATTTGTGTAGCAGTTTTGTTTTATTATTTGTAAACAAACCTGAAACCTTAGATATGCATATTTTACTACATGCATTATTTGTTTAAAAATTATGCTGCATCATTTTGCATATTTAGTCGTTCCAATTATGGAGCCTGGAGGAAACATGTTTGAGAAGTGAAGCAGTGAGATGCATCCAGGATGACTGGCCAAAACTCCCATAACCATCTCAAACAGAATCCTTGAAAGATAAAATAAAACAAATGCTAACTACTAAAATCTATAACTCAGTTCAATCTCTTACAACAGTGGGTTGCTTCTATTTATCAATAATAGATACATTAGTGGTAGATTGCATCTATCAAAGTCAACAGGTGAGCAACATACTCGCATCTTTTTCTTTTGTTGGTTGTATATTGTTTATTCTTTGCTTGCGGATGGTTGTATTGACAAGGCTTGATGATATAATGGCCGGTGTGCTCGAGATCAGCCTTATGTTTACCATCAAAATGGTGTTGTTCAAGGGTATGAATTTCTTAAAGTCGATAACATTTTCTTGCTTAAGGGTATCTCGGGGGATGAATACCATCTTCCATCCAAAAGTTGTCCGAGGACAATAGCATGTCTCAGTGTGCCTTTCAATGCAGGACACTCTACAAGCAACATAGGGTTTTAAAAGGGTATTATTTTAGACAGTTCGTTTTGGTTATCTTACTATATTTGTGATCATGTATGTTCAAGCTGCATCTTTAGAAAAAATTGTGCCTTCAAATTCTTGATAGTTTTGATCTCTATTTTTGGATTTAATGTGCATGGCAATTGTTCTATCTCTACTTTTTGTACTCTTTGGGAAGAACAACACTATATTTCAAGTTGATATAAGTTTTGTATAATTAATTTACATGTTTTTATCTTATTGGACCACTCAACAGTATCAGTATGTATTTGTTGTTATAGCCGGATTATGGACTTTTGAATTGCTTTTTTCTATGCTTACACTCTGAAAGCTTATTACGAGCACCTGTCAATAACATTTTGAGTTTCTCCTCTGCTCTCCAAAAGGGCCCAACTTGGGATTTTTTCCCCGTGTACCTGTTTTACAACCGTCTTTCCAAACTTTCTTTTACATTCTTACTCATACTGAGCCAATCACTTGGTATCAAGCTTGTCGTTGTTCATCACTTGATCCTTTAGTTTCTCTCGATTGCACGCTTAGCTATAACCACTATAACTTTAAGACTTGGTGCAGTTGTTAGGCTTTCATTTTGTTTCACGCGTAAAGATCACAATGATCAGTTTAAAATGACACTATATACAATCTTTGCAATCAATCCATGCTTACTATGTATCATGCATGGTTCGATTGAAATCACAGTTTCGATCTCTTATCTATCTCATGGGTTTAGACATATTTGTGCTTTTTATTTCAATATTTTAGTACGAGCATTAGTGTCCATAATTTTACAAGATGCTAATTACTTGCAAAAAAAATTGGGAACCGGTTAAATACGATCAGGTTTCATCAAGCATTAGTACGAGCATTACTTGCAACAAATTTTACAAGATACACTAAAAGATTTGCCAACATAAAAAAAATGCTTCATATCCTTGGGAGCCGGTTAAATATGATCAGGTCATCAGAAAACGTTATGAACGATAATATGCATGTACGTCAATTCAAATAGAGTCGAATGTTAACAATGATATAAACTAATCATATTTTTCAAACAAGGTTATTCAGTCTCATGCCGTCAGCGATGGAAGGAGGGGGTGGCTTACCCAGGCTGTAGCCCGCCCCAAAATTAGTAAAACCTTGATTAGGCCATTATAATTCTTAAAAAGAAAAAAATTACCCCAGGTAAGAATTTGAATTAGCCCGAGTAAAGTATTGCATTCTAGAATCCATGCTCTCAGCCACACCATGTATAACATGTTTAGGGATTTCTGTAGGAGTAGCATTTGATAAATTGTGTTACTGAACCAAAAGTTGTTCCACACAACTTTCATTAATCTTAATATATTAAGTGTTTGATGAATTGTGTTAATGAACCCAAAATTGTTTTCTTTCAACTTTCGATAATTTTATTAGTTTAAGTATTTGATAAAATTATATCCTTCATTCACAAGCCGCATTTATGTACTTTGTTTAATTTAGTAGCTTTAATTGGTTAACTGAATTGATCAAGCTCTCTGCCATCCCCTTGAAGGATGATAAAAGCTTCCTATGTATGTCTGTACTTGTATCGTTTTACTACTTGTCTTGTCATATTAAACATGAAAAATCTGTTGCGGGGGAGTTGGGCCTTTTATCCATAGCAAAGAGAGTTATATTTCTTTACTACTTGTCTTGTCATATTAAAGCTGAAAAACATCTTTGCGGGGAGTTATATTTCTTTATGGGCCTTTTAGCCATATTAAATTTGAGCTAAATATATCCCTCTTGAACAACAATCCTAACGGATAATGATTTTTATTTTCTAGTACTATAATGCTGCGATGATAATATTTGTATAGCAATCAAATTGTAACAGGGACTTTGTAACCTTCACTTCTTTCGTCCATCGTAAGTTGTTTTGTGAATGGTGTTTTGTGAATGACACTTGACGGTCTAGGTGAACGCTTCTTTGCATTGGACACTTTTCAAGCCATTTTGAGTTCCTCTATTTTGCTAATCAAGTATTTTTGTTCGAACAGATTTGCAGGGTTATTGCTGAGGTCATCTATTATTCCTTTATTTTTCATTTATGTTACAGTTTGGCTACTTTTTATCATGCCGCTTGCATATTCTTTTAATTTTATTGTGCGTCTGCTGGAAGAGAAAAAAAAATTAGCCCACCCAAACGAGAATTCTGGTTAAAGTCATTGCATGTCGTGTCCGTTCTGATTTGATTATTTATAGTATGTACCTAAGAGAAAAAATAATTATGCACAACAACATCACAATGTACCTAGACAATACAAATATTGGTTGATTTTTTTTTAGTTTCACATGTTAAATATATGAAGTTTGTTATGCAACACAATGTACCTAGGAAATACCTAGGAAAACATAAATTTTGTTTAGTTTCACATGTGAGGTTTGTTTAGATTCACATGTATTATTTAGATATACTAAGTTTGTTGTGTAACACAATCCACACAAAATTCACAATAATACGAAAAATTGACAAACGAAATCATATGATCGGAGATATTTGAATGAGTCGTCCCAAAAAAAAACATCACACCCGCTAAAAAGTAGGAGTAAAAGGATTGTTCAAATTGGTTAAAAGAATCTATTTGTCTTAAACTTTGATGTACTATATGACCTATATTATCCATTCTCTCTGTTCCTAATTAATAGGCTGGTTTTGTTTTTAGAGAAAAATTAAGGAAATTAAGAGAACTAATCATTGAAAGTGGTCCTCATGACACTTGTCAATAAAAGAAGTGAAGTGAAATGGTCCCCATGACACTTGTCAGCAAAAGAAGTAAAGTGAAATGGTCCACATGACACTTGTCATCAAAAGAAGTTAAGAGAAAAGTGGTCCCAGAAAACTAAAGTAACATTTGACTTTCCCAATTAGGAAACCAACCTATTTTTTGAAACATCTATTTATAGAAACCAGTCTATTATTTATGAACGGAGGAGTATATACTATTGTGAATTATTCTTATATGGAGGTAAGTTTCTTAAGACGGTACCGGAAAAAAATACGACTTATTCCAATACGGAGTACTAGTTTATTCTTAAATATAACTAGCCCAAATCGGGACCAGAATTTTTATTCTTATATAGGTTATTCCTATATGGAGTATTCTTATATAGTGGTTCTACTGTATCATCTCACCTAGTATTGCAGCTTCACTAAAAATGAAACTGGCTATTAACTAATTAATTCATTTTTTTTCGACATGCACCACACTTTTCATGATCATCTCATGTTACTATTTTCACCCAGTGCTTTAGTTTCACTAAACATAAACTCCATTTTATGACCTAAGCGATGTAGATAAAATTTAACCTGGCATTTATAATGGTTGCTCCAAAATAATCTGAGATTGCTAATTCATACCCATCCAACAGATGTAGTTATCGAATATCCTAGTAGTGAGTAAATATTATATAATCCTTTTCACTATCTTAAAACTTAATTCTCTATTTTATTATCATTTCAAAGCCACCCGGCGGCGTTCATCAGACCATATACTAGAGCTGATTTTGATTATGCAAGATTTTGTTCATTAATTACTCCATATTATTTGATTTACATGTAAAGATCATTTCCTTCACGATTACGCTCGCCGACATCGTCAAATACAAATACGCCTCTATAAGCTTTCGCAATGTTGTTAATCAATTACACGAGTTCTTCTTTTCTCGATCTCATCGAATTCAGTGTCGTTAATCGCCGATACTAAAACCAAACCAGCGTTGATTCTTCTATATAACAATGACTAAACCTACCAAAGCTCGAGTGAAACAAACAAGTCATGAATTTGATAGTAGAAGTGATCCAATATTTGGGAAGAAATAAAAATCGAAAGAGATTGTTAGTGAAGAAGATGAAGAAAGTGGCGAACACGAAGAGATGATGTCCCTGATATATTCGGCTGCTAATTCTAACAATATATCTCTTTGCGAAGCTCAAATAGCCCAGTTAAGTAAGATTCTACTGATTTTTGGGTTTTATTGCTTCAATCGAATGAATTGGTCAAACAAAATTCTAAACTGGGGGATCTGACTAGAATGTATCCTAGGATGCATATCTCGATTATGCATCGTGTTCTTCATTCTGAAGAATATCAACCTAATCGGTGAATCTGATTGATAATTGTTTACCGATTATGTCTGGTATTTTCATTTTTGTACCCAAATTTAAACATAATTGGTAGATAATTTATTCATATCTATCGCGCGTATTAGAGAATTAGAGGAAGTACAAAAACAAAAATTAGGCCTAATTTAGTAGATAAATTATAATACTAACTACCGATTATAATTTTTTTTTAATGAAGAGATCTGAGGGTTACATTGTAATCGTCAGTTAGGTGTGGTTATTTATCTATTGACAATTTTACCTCAACAACTTTGAATTTTTTGTTTAAAAAATGGTGCATAACGGGTAAATAATATTGGATCCGACCTACTGATTATTTTTAATTTGTAGTTATATTTTCTATTTTTTTCTAATGGTTATATAGTGGGTTAAACAATTTCCTATGAACCAATTATTTTTTTTATCAGGGAAATAGTAAGTAAAGAATGGTCAAGATAAAGTTTTTTCAGAGTCTCGCTGTGTTGGAGATAAAAAACTAATTAACATCTAGTGCACGAAGAGACGAGTCAACCAAGAAACGAGTGCTACTGGAATCTTTATCAACGCTAAAACTCAAGTCAAGAAACGAGTCAACTAGGGTTTACTCAATAAATACTTTTACAGATTTATGGAGATTTTAAAAGAGTCACGAAAATTAATAACTTTCTGGGAGTTGTATAGAATTTGATAAAAGAGCCACCAAGTGCTAGAGAAGTTAGAAAACAAGAAGATTGCCAATCAGGTGCTTCATAAGGGAGAGAATAAGGAAAGGTAAATGTAAAAGAGAAAATAATCCAATCAAGAAAAAAGGAGGACACATGCCCCCCCCCCCCATCTTTGATGATGAGGGGATTAAAGATAGAAAAATCCATGAGTTACCAAGAAATGGAGAAAAATTATTATTTGGATACAAAAACTTTGGGCCAAAGTCATTTATTCTAGCAGTTATGCTGGGTTCAACTTTATGATTATACTAACAAGTGCTTCGGTTGGGATCAAGATGACATCTGATATTCAGTTTAAAAGGTGTTTTGGTTACAAAACTAGACAGTCAACATGATCGAGATGAGGAAGAAGGTCGTCAGCACCAAGTAAAAAGAAGAAGAAACTGACTTGAGGCCGAGGAGAATGTTGTAGCGACGACATATCTGCTTTTTTACATTAGGATTGTCATTTTGTTCTATAGTAGTGGCAACAGGGTCGACGCCAACCATCTACAACTATTGCATCCTCTATATCAAGTCTGTGACTAATCATGGGGAACGGAATGCCTCGCGTACTTGATGAAATGGTTGAGAAAATCCTCCAGGCAAGCAACTAGCCAAACTGCCGGGATTGTTAGTCGGCTAAAGGTAATTAACTAACTCTACCGATGCTTTGATTTTATGTTTTTGTTTTCTCTTTTAGGAATCAATTTATTATATTTAGTTTGATATTTCATATATACATGGATCTATGACCACTTATGTAAAGACCCTCAAGCTCGTCAACGCTATTAGACCGGTCAAGAAACTATCTAGAGGTGACTAAGAGACGATTCAGCCGCTAATGACTTGATTAATTAATGTAGATTTTAATTAATAGAAATTAATCTAACAATAATGTAAATATGAAAGCCGCTAATGACGATTCAGCCACTAATGACTTGGTTAGATATCGAAAAGTTATGCGAAATAGGATACCCGAATGCGTCATTCGGACACAGGACGAAGAAGAAATCAACAAAATATTGAGAAGGGTAAAATAGTAATTTTACAGTTATTTGTTATGAAGGCACCAGGTGTTGTTAGTCAATGCACCTTATGTCTCGATCATTCTTCTTGGATGCCCATATCCAATCGATCATATGGGTGTCTCTGCAATCATATTTTGTTTTATATAAAAATCATTCGAAGAGAGTTCATTATCTTTTTCTTTTTATCTTTCTCGTTCTTTGTTTATGTTTCCTTTTCTTCTTGTTCTGTTATTCATCTGCTGTCGAATTAAGAAGAAAAGCTTTATATTGTAATCATGAGATTAGGGGAAAGTTCGTAATATGAGTGTTGGTGATGGAGTTGAAGTTGGTTTAGCCTTGGATGAAGAAACAGAAGTTAGGTTTTCTGAAAGATGAAGTTGATTGAGAAATTTTGTGGGACTAGGTAAGAAATCAATTAATTGGAGATGGGTTTTGTGTATTGAGAGCAAAGAAGAAGAATTGGTAGTCAATATTATTTTTATTAGGGGGTGAATACCCCCATCCCCAATATTATCTCGACTCAATCATGGAAAATCGGAGAGTTCCTACTGAAAAAGTGGGGGTCTAACAACCACACCCAATATTTCGTTTAGAAATCTATATGGACTAACTCCAATATACTTTTCAAGAGGATCAACTAGAAAGTTAGACTCAATAAAGGAAAAGTATATCCAAGAGTTATATCTCTGTTTCTGAATGTAATCAGCAAATCAAACAGATAGAAATCCGTGAGCCTGATTAATATAAGAAACAACTTGGACGGTATCAAAAACCAATATCCCAGTGTCAATCAATTAAATCAACAACCCAAGGTCGGATTCAAAAGCTGATTGAATTTATGCACAACCTATGATATTTCAATAATATAAACAAATATAATGTGGAAATGAAATAACACAGACACCATAAATTTTGTTAACGAGGAAACCGCAAATGCAGAAAAAACCCCGGGACCTAGTCTAGCTTTGAACACCACATTGTATTAAGCCGCTATAGACACTAGCCTACTACAAGTTAACTTCTGACTGGAATGTAGTTAAGCCCTAACCATTCTCACACTGATCAAGGTACAGTTGAGCTCCTTACGTCTATGATCCCAACATGACTCTACGCACTCGATTCCCTTAGCTGATATTACCCACAACTAAGAGTTGCTACGACCCAAAGTCGAAGACTTAATAAACAAATCTGTCTCACACAGAAAAGTCTATTTAGATAGATAAATCTGTCTCCCACAAAAATACCAACAAGGTTTTTTTTTTCAGTCTTTTGATAAATCAAGGTGCACAGGAACAAGATATTGTGGAATCACAAACAATGATCTTAACCGTATGGTAGCAGAACAAGATATTATGGAATCACAAACGATGATACAAAGATGTTTGTGACTACTTTTTATCTTACCTATCGGAGATTCAATCTCGAGAAAATCTTAGAGAAGATAGTACTCAATATGATAGAACAAAGTAAGATCTGAACACGCAACTATAGATAAAATAGTTGGGTTTGGATTCACAATCCCAATGAAGTCTTCATGTCGTTAAGCTATGAGGGTTTTAGGAAAAACCTAGGGTAAAGGAGAATCCACTCTAGTTGCAACTAGTATCACACATGAGGTGTGGGGATTAGGTTCCACAGTTGCTAGAGTTCTCCCTTATATAATCTTCAAATCAGGGTTTGCAATCAATGTTACCTTGGGAACAAAGTATTCAATATTAAACGTTAGATGAAAACCTGATTAGATTCAAGCTAATATCTTTCAACCGTTAGATTGTCTTAGCTTGTTACACATAAATGAAATGTACCTTCATTTAGATATGGGTAACCGTACCTAAACGTGTACACTTAGTTGGCTCAACAATAGTTAACCAAAGTTAGCCATATGAACACTTTCATAATAACCTTATTCATCTTAATCACAACTAGTTCAAATGACTCAAATGAAACTAGTTATAGAGCTGTTTAATTGTTTATATTCTCATATAAATATACAAGACACAATTGAAGCAAAATCGGTTTTGATTCACTTGAATCAACTCACGAACATTATAGCCACGGTTTGCAAAAGATTACATTCCCAATTATATAAATGTATTTGTTCATGAATGATGAGTGCCAAATAGTGCATATACCTTTTTATAGGCATTTATCTCATCTTTTGTGCTCTAACTCTCTATTTTATCCCAAATTCTGTGTTTTCATTATTTTCAAGAATAAATATGTTTACTAATTAATTTTGTGTTTTTAGGTACTAAATAAAGCTTGGATGATTGGAGAATCCAAAAGAGCATAGGAATGGTAGATAGCGACTACGGAAGAGAGACAACAAAGCTCACGCTAGAAGGCGAGAAAGAACGTGAAGCAAACATTACGCAAAGGGTGGCTGCACTTCAATCCGCTTGCGCACCTTTAGCAAGCCGCTTGCAAGAGCTACTCAAGCAGTGGGCTGGGAAGAGAATCCAACCCCATACCCAAGATCGAAACCCGTTTCCTCACTTGAACCGTCAGATTTGCTACAACTGCCTATCATCCAACAGCTCATCCTCTCGATACATCAACATTTGATGGAACTGCTCAGCACCGTAACACATTTATCCCCACCTCTAATCGAACATAACCCAACTCCAACTCCATCTTCATTTCTTTCTCTCCTTCACAGAACCTCCACCTGCAACTCCCCCTCCATTAACACCATCGCCCCCACCATCTCTGCATACAACCACTTCCATCATAAACGCCAATTAAACCTTTAATCTCTATCTCTCTCACCCTTATCTTCTTTCTTATCAAGAATAGTAACCCTAGAATCTAGGTTTGAGAGAGATAGGTTAGGGTTATCCTCAGCAGTAAAGAAACACCAAATTAATGGCTTGCAGCGTTGAATTGAAGAAGGGAATTGTCAGAATACGCGTTTGAGTGAGTGGGTATTCAGTAATTATCGAATTAAATTGATTGAAGAGAAAATTTTGTATAAATAGAGAAGAGTTTGTGATGTAAAGGGCATGCCCGGATTAGCCGGTGCACCAAGTAGTAGTTTATGTTTGTTTTCAATATTATCATCATGTTCATAGTAACTAGGGTTTAGATGAAACCCTGACTCTCTGTTATGTTATTCATACTGTTTATGTTACTCTTGAATGTTTAAATTGTTTTAAGATATAATTGAATCTTAGTACATCAACATTTTGCTTTCACAGTGTATGCCATGTATCCATTGTAGTTAGAATCCCACTGTGTTGATTATGCTGCAACTCAAGCTTAACCAGACTGTTATTGATCCTTAGACTAATTGTGCCCTGAGAAGACAGTTAGTGCTTTGGAAAGATACCTTAGTTGTGATTGAACTATCCATTGGTGAAACACCTTAGGTAAGTGGTAGACTTGACACTTCTCCCTTATCTGTTACAAGGACAAGAGTAGTATAATTAGTTGAATACATAATGTGAGTTAGTGGTGGATTTGACAATCGTAGTATCCTCTTTATCATTGGTTTGCATTCTGTTTTACTATTTCAGTCACTACCATCACCTAGTCGTATTGGCAAACAACCCCCCTTTTTGGTTACTCTTGTTTCGAATCAGTTTTGGTAATACTCTAGCTTCAACTTACACCCACCTTGTCCCTGTGGATCGACATGTGCTTACCCTGTGTTGCATTGTGACACTGTGCACTTGCAGTTATCATTGTAGGTACTTTTTATAGTCCTACCAAGTTTTTGGCGCCGCTGCCGGGGACTCGGTAGCGGTGTAGCTGAAGGTTTCTATCTTTACTTTACTGATTTTTTGTTAATATTGTAAATATGTTCTAGATTTTCTTTTGTTTTTATGCTCTTGTAGATGTAGCTTCATCTTAGCCCCATAAGCATTAGCTGTAGCTTTATCTTATGTCATAATATTTTGCATCATTATCCTGCATCATACCATATCTGTAGTTTAGTGAACAATCTAGTTGCATTCGCAGTTTTAGTTTTGCATTTGTTAGGTTTGCTGCATCTTTCACCATCTCAGTTATAGCGTAATTAGAATCTGTCACCTTTACCATTTCGGGATTTGAAGCTTGCTGTTGAGTTTACAGGTACCTGTGGTGCTGCTGTGCAAGTCAAAGGAGACAAGAAAAAGGAGCAGGACAATCTGTGCCTGCGAAGCTGCTGTTCAAACCAAAGGAAAATGATAAACAGAATGGTAACACGCTGATTTTATTGTGCCTAAACCCGGTTGGTGTCATTCTCGAACCTCATTATTCTTTATATTTGTGTGAATGGTAAATCGTGGATAACCTGAAACTCAACCATTGTTGCATCTTGAGTTTGCACATATAAATTTATGAAGTTCGAATAACAGCTCGCTGAATTTTTCATATCACTATGTGTCTCTCAAATCTCTGTTAAACCTTGTGACTGTCCTGTCTCCGAACTCAGTCTGTCACTAGAGAGAAATCATGTCAGGATTTTGGTCTGCAACTGAGGATGGGAAATCATCGCAGAAATCAATCAGAGAACTTGCTTACGAGCATGCTTCACGTTATGAGCCTCACACAAACCATGATGTTGATAATTATAGGGAATATTACAGACCTTTTCAAGGTCCTGAGCTTGAATATCTGAGATCTTAGTTCTTATTCGCACATGCATCGCCCGCCACAGGTGAAAATGAACATAGTTACAAAGTGCCCAACTCCCACATTTGTCACTTTTGGATCAGTTAGAAGCTCAAATTACAGTGTTAGAAATGCAAATACATGAGAAATGGCCGCATCCTGTTGAGAACTGCTATATTTTGCATGATTTTAGGCAATTTAGAGAATACCATGAAAATCTAAGGTATGAAATACCCACAGATTATGATGTTGGTAGTCTTGGGACCATAATCAACCTTTCAAAGGTTGCGATCAGTATTTTATAGACCCTAATGACCATGTACACATGTATCATTCACCACAGTGGGAAGTTGAACAATTTTGTACTTCCCCGACCTCTTGTAGGCAATTTGTGGAAGAAAATCTCATACTCATTGAACAAAATAATGCTAGGTTTGATACGAATTTATTGCATGATAAACCATATAGCAATGCTTCTGAATTTCCTTTATGTAGTGACCCTCATGCTCAACCATGTATTGAATATCCATATGAAATGAGGATACCCACTGTTGAAGACTCTCCCTCCATTGACCAACTTAATACATGCTTAAAAATGAATCTGCTTCATTTACAAAATGAGGAGAGGGAGGAATTTCGGGGGTAAACCGATTGTTAACCCTAAAATAAATTTTGAAAATAGTGTCTATATTCCTACTCAAGCTATTAATATTGAACATGAACCTAATCTAGAGGTAAATGATTGGACTAGAGATACTATGATCGTGAATAGGGCATCGCATTTCTGTTATGATGATGATGATGATTATGACGTTATGTTAGAAGAACCTGTTTATGCTGAAAATATTGTGGAACCTTTGAGTTCAGAGACATTAGGCTTCTCCGCCTCGACCTTTCCATTTGCATATACATGTGATGTTGATACTGATCTGGAGTCTGTGCAATTATTATGCAAAGCTGAGCATGACTTAGGAAAGGTTGAATTATCTGTTGATACTAATGATCTAATACCTGAGAATAACTTTGATGTGTCTGATTCCCTACCTAGGTCCCAACATGATGTTTCTTTTGATTTGCCTATGCTTGAAACTAAAGTTTTGAATGATGCCGATGATACTGAATTAGGGTTTGCTGATTTGTTCAATAACTGTGAGCATGATAATGCATTACTTATTTCTCGATTTGGGAAAATACTAGGATACATACTAAAACTTTCGAGCATAACAATGAATGTAACTTAGACGAGTCTAAGCTCTCCGCCCATGTCACGAATCGGTAATCTTGCACCCAACCTAGATTTGGTTTGTAAAGATATTTTTAAACCTACTTTCTAAGAGGACCTAATCTAGGATTGGAACGTGTGCCTCCCAAGTCCTCTTGGACTATTTTGCATCAAAGTATAACACCTTTAAGGAGCCTCGGTTGGAATGCGCTTTTGTTTCTCTTCGCCGTTCCTAACACAGTTCATTTTGAACTAGACTTTGTGCATGATGAACCTCTAAAAGCGAGATTTTGTGTCCAAAAGTATATCCGTTGAAAAATACGAGGTTTGGGGTAGCTCATTTTGTTTTGCAGTCTCACTTGCATTTCGTCTCCGTTATAAATTTGTGAGTCTCGTCAATATTTCGCATTCGTCTTTTGGGTTGATCCTCAACTCTTTAGACTGTTGGTTTATGGTGAAATTTTCTTGTATATAACCCAGTAGGTAATGTTATATTTTCTGTCTTGAGTCAGTTGAGTCTTCTTTTATCTTGTATATATGTGCCAATCCAATATGATCTCAGCTGAAAATGTTGGATTCTAGCCATGAATAATGAAGCTCTAATCTTGCTTTCGCCGATATACCGGTAATCTCTACCCTTTTCTCTACTCTGCGTTGTTCTCCTGGTATGTTGTTATAACTTTTCTCATTTGTTGAAACATTGAGGAAAATGTTAGATTTAGGTTTGGGGAGTATTTTGCACATAGAGTTTTTAGTCTTTTGCATAAAAAAAAAAAATCAAATTAAAAAAAAAAAAAAAAAAAAAAAAAAAACTTTGTAAATATTTGCATAAAACCTCCAACTTTTAGAGATCTTACAGTCACTAGCATGCTTCTAGCTATGTTTACATAGAGAGTCTGACCGAAATAACTGAACTTGGAAGTACTGGAGAACACAATCAGGTTTCTTGATTGTCTGAGCGTTAAAATTGGATTTAACCATGCCGGTGGGCAAATTAGGTGTTGCAAAGACATTTGGTAGTAGAGTTGTGATCACCCTTAGTGGAGACTACCTATTTTTACATCAAGCGAGGCACCGACCTTCAATTTTGTGACTATCTAAAAGTCCTTTTAGAGTGTGTGTTAGCGTCACGTAAATTACGGGGAGGAATGGTGAGCTACCCAACTTCGCACCATTTTCAGCATTATTTTTGATCTCTTGAGTGCTAATTCCGTCAATCATGAGGATGACGTCTAAAGATGAAAACTCCTTCTTGTAGTTTAATTTGCAGTTAGCACCATTTTCTCTCACTCGACAACATCAAACAGATCCATAGAAACACATCATCAATGGCGTAGCGACATCGAATATTTGAAGAAAGTTGAAATAGTCCAAGGTTTACATGCAACAATTCAAGAAAAGTAAAATTCTTATTCAAAATGAAGATATAGTACAAAGAGTAGAATTCTATACACATTTGAAAACGTATTTTACAAGAGCGAGAAAAGAAAACAAGATGAGAATTAGTGAAGTTTATGAAATCAAGGCAATACAAGTTGTGAAGAATTAAGTGATAAAGTCCTTCATCCATGGCTTTAGTGGTTTTGTTATTATTTTGTTATTTTCAGTTTGTGTTAATCAAAAAAAAATAATATATATATATATTACAATTGCATTTAGTTTTGTTTAATAAACACCATGATAAAGAAGAAATTAATAGGAAATTTCAAGCAACAAGGAAATTGAAGAGAAAATAAGAAATTGTCAAGGTTCTACAAAGTTCGAAGTTCATCATTGACAGTTGAAGACCGAAGACGAAGACATTTCTATGGATCTTTGTGAAGGTAAGTGAGTACTCCATCCTTGCTAATGATTGATTTCCTTTCTTAGAGATCATCAGAAAAAGATTCTTTTTGTCCACAATTTTGTGGAGTCTCCAGAAACTATTTCGGAAGGTTATCCTTCCCACCATTCAACGTGTGCAGGATTTCTCTCTTTAAATCCTACATGCACACATGAGAGACTAAAAAAGCGGTCTTTTTGACTGCAATTATCATAAAACCCTATTAGTGAGGCGAAGTCGAGGCTTGTGATCACTCTCGAACCCGAATTCTTTCATATGGTGTGGTTATTTCTCGCTCTACTCTTAAGGATAAGAATGGGTTCTTTGGTATTTCTAACTTCGTGTTACTAGCATGCGAAACTCTATGTCCTCATATCTCCTTGGATGCTTAGGACTCGCATTACGCTCCGAAGTTGGAGAAGGTTTTGTGGGTACACCTGCGGTAAACCCTCACGAGACTATAACTCGTCCACTAGGGACACCTAGGGGTTTAAAGGCTTAGTGCATACTCTAAATGCATTCGAGAGACCGGCACAAAGTGGTATAGTTAGGATCTAAATTTTTGTTTCACTTGAGGACAAGTAAAATTCAGGTTTGGGGGTATTTGATGAGTGCCAAATAGTGCATATTTCTACACCTTTTTATTGGAATTTATCTCATCTTTTATGCTCTAACTCTCTATTTTATCCCAAATTCTGTGTTTTCATTGTTTTCAAGACTAAATATGTTTACTAATTAATTTTGTGTTTTTAGGTACTAAATAAAGCTTGGATGATTGGAGAAGCCAAAAGAGCATAGGAATGGTAGATAGCGACTTCGGAAGAGAGACAACAAAGCTCCCGCGAGAAGGCCGTGAAGCGCGAAGAGAAGCCGCAAACCGCTTGCATCTCGCAAACGGAAAAGAGACAACAAATCTCCCGTGGAGGCTAGTGACTACGGAAGGAATATCAAGTAAAGAGCAGTCGCAAACCGCTTTCATCTCATCCGCAATCCATTTGCACTCACTCCGCAAGCCTCTTGCAAAGCCTAATCCGAGCAGTGGGCTGGGAGGAGAATCCAAACCCATACCCAATATCCAAACCCATTTCCTCACCTGAACCGTCAGATTTGCTACAACTGCCTATCATCCAACTTATCATCCTTCAGGACATCATCATCTGATGGTATTGGTCGATTGTCAGCCGACGCAAAAATAATTTAAGTTCTTCCACTTCACAATTATAAATAATAGTATAGTTATAAGAACAGATTCGTTCCACGAGGAGATATGGGTTGTTATTTGTATTTGAAAACTTGAGTAAACCGGGGATTTTGTTGTTTAAGATTAATTCAAAATAAAAATAAAAGATAAAAGTGTTTTAAGAAAATATCGGAGGAAAAAGTCTGGTTAAAGGAATTGCTAGTCCATCACCACACATGTTAATCAATCAAGCATCATTCACACACTCATTCACCAAAAACCCTAAAGTATCCCCAATCGGTGCATATACTTAATTACGTCTCCACAAATCAACAAATAATGCAATCGCAATTATATGAATTCTTTTCCTACAAATAACCTAATGCTTACCGCTAGAAGATTCAACTTGAGGAAAGCTTTAAAATCTATGAAACGAGTTATTCATAGGCAATACAAAAACAATCGTGATATATTCAACCTAGGCCAAGTTTTACTTGTGACTTCCTTCACGATTCACACCGCTAGTGATCACAAATTACTACTAATTATTAGAATCTTGATAAAATTACCTAAGACTTCTAATTAGTGATAGATAAGTTATTATGATATTTAATTCGCGACTTAAATATGCAAAACAACTACTCATATTACATGAACAAAATCATATAATTATTATGCTTAGTAAAACTTGAACGATGAACAAGAGAGTGAATAATCGATGCATTAATCAAATAACATGTTTGTGATTTTAGGTTACATCCCTAACCAATTAAAAGAATTAGCTACTCATATTTGAAGTTCACAATAATCAATTCAGAGAAAAGATAGAAAGCAAACTACAAAAACGAAGACGAGCTTGAGCCACGCTGCTCGTCGCCAGAAACTTCAGCTATTGGTGCATAAAACTTCTTAAGCTTCTGTCTTTCTCTCGAGGAATTCTGCGAACAGGTAATGGGCGTGAAAACTAGGGTGAGGAGCTCCCTTCTGCTCACGATTTGAGCCTCTATTTATAGTTTTCATTTCCTGGAAATTCGAATCTGATAACCTACAAGCTCTCCTTAGCCGATAAAAACCCTAAACTCATATTAATCCCCACTAGTTCATCTTGAAAATCGACGGAAAAAGCTCTAGTCGGTTCTTTGTTTTTGATTCTTCAAACTTATCAAAACTTCATTCCCACCGGATTCTCGCACAAGTTTCGACTTCCAAAGATTACCCAATCTCTACAACCGAGTGCTTGATGATTCTAGTTTATCTTTGACGCGGAAATCTTCTCTTAAATCTTTTACGAGTCCATAATACTCACGATAGCAACAAGATTGTTTCTTCCATGTTTTATCACTCAACATCGGCCTATTCATCTTACGTACGCCAGCTGTCCTTGAAATCTCCAATTCCTCGACTTTCTCAAACTCCACTTCCATTCGAGCTTACACGCCACAACATCTAAGCATCCTCATCCGCTGAGAACCATTCTCATCAACCTACCATCAACCTTCTAAGTTCATAGCAGCTCCTATACAAACTCCATCCAATCCACTCGCCATAGTCGAGTTCTACTTATCTCGATCACCGAGATCATCACAACTGCCAATATTAATCATCTTCCATGACCGATGCAAACAATGACCTCTTCCTTCTCGAGTTCTCAACAGCCATGACATACTCGAGCTCTCCCGACTCTCTTTTACTCATTGCATTCTTGCCAAAGCCATATCTTATCGATTATCGGAAATATCATCGCCTTCATTCGATGACTCAAAGACAAAGACCACATACTCATCATCTCTCTCGTTTATAGCCACACCGTAAAACTCACTCGAACTCATCTCTATTCTCGTCTCTGCCAAGATCGATCACTCCATAAAAGCCATCTAAACTCCATCAAGAACAAAGAACCAAGCTCGTTTCCAAAGAAGAGCTATTCTCCAATCGAGCGACTTCGAGCAACCAAAGCCCTTCATCTTCATCATGGCTTCGATGGCGCAACACCGTTATTTCCATCCTCCGTGTTGCTCCTCGATCTTCTATCGCCCAACAGTCCCGGTTCTTTTCTCTCAAACCCCATCTTCAATGCGTAACTCGATCTCGTCACCATCAATGGCAAGAACGTTCACTTTGCCCGACTTGAGGTCTTCTTCTCTACTCGTCTTCCTAATCCCTACGAACCCATTTGAACTCAATAAAGCTCAAAGACTACTCCATCTTTGCAATATGATCATGATGGCACAACTCGAGCAACAAATATCCATGTAGAAGAAAGCGCATGCACGCGGGAGTTTTCGGTTTGAATTGAGTAGGAGATGGCATCCCTATAAGAATAAGCAAGTGCCTTTAACATCATTTGAACTACTGGCAGTCCCCTAGTAAAATACGTGGATTTGTGATTAGCGATTCCCTTGAAAACTGACTGCCCCTTAACTCTCCATGAGGTGCCAAAAGTAGTTTCCCGGAAATGACCATTTTGCCCTTTTAATTTTCCAAGTTCTTATTTTTCTCATAACTTCTTCATACGTGCTCTCAGAATGGCTCAGTTCTTTCGCTCGTTGACTTCGTCTTCTCGTCCTCTTCAAGATGAAAAGTAGAAATCTTGTACTTGGATGAGTTCCATTTGGTATTTGGCCCTTCTCCACTTGTAGCTAGCTTCTTTTATTGCACAATTAAGTGCCTAATTCACTTCTTTTGGATGATTCACCTAATAAAACACAAATAAGAGAAAACAAGCGTAATATACAATAATTTGCAAGAAAACCAACAACTAATAGCATGGAATCATCATCCAAAAGAAGTGAATTAGGCACTTATCAAATTCCCTCACACTTGCCTTTTGCTAGTCCTCGAGCAAACTAAACTACAACAACTCCTTGTCGTCGAGGATACGGTCATACTTAGCACGTATAACAAGCCTTTAAACCCCTAGGTGTCCCTAGTGGACGAGTTATAGTCTCGTGAGGGTTTACTAGAGATATACCCACAAAACCTATATTTCCAACTTACTAGTTCTCCGAAATAATAGCATCCAACGCGCTAAGAAGACATAGAGATTGTAGGATCATAATATCGCAACGTACAAGGCTCGCGGGATTAATAAACGACGGTGTCGCGAGGGAGTCGCAGGGAGCTACAATAAACGACGCGATGAATAACGACACCCAAAACAATTGGAAGACACAAAACCTGGCGAGGGTTAAGAAGTGTCGCGAGAATGAATATTCGTGCATTTGCGACACTTCGCGAGACATTCCCGAAAATAAAGGATAGCTTAGCTGTCATCCACTATGTATTACCCTATATAAAGGGCTCAATGAGTCTGTTGAAGGGGGGTTGAGCAAGTCATTAGGAGAGAGAAAGTTTAAGAGTATTTTAACTTTTAAGTGTAATTCTATTTTCTGTGTAAACACTTCATGAACTCAATTAATAAATATTCTTGATCTTACATCTTTCAATGGATTAATTAAGCAAAATTGAGTAAGGGGTGTAGTGTGGGATTTCCGCAACTACATATGCGCTAAAAACGAGGGATCGAGCAGAGATTGACGTAGAAATTGGAAAGAATTTGGATTAACGGAAAAAAGATTTGGAGAAGATACTCAAGAATTCATTGAAAAAGAAAAATGGCTAGAAGAAGAAATGTACAAGGGCAACCAACGATTGTAAGAAGAAGTGGGAGACTTCTTTGGAGAAAGGAGGAATGAAACAGGAGAATCGTCAAGGATGAATATGAGAAATGATGGAGAAGATCAAAATCGCCCCGATCTCCCGGTAGCAAACGCGGTGTGGATTATGATAGAGTAAGTGTACATACTTGGAGGTCTAATTCGAAGACGAAAGGGAAGAGGAGCAAAGTTGGTGAACAATGGACAAGGAGGAGGAGAGCAAGAAATGAATGGAGAAATGAATCCAGTAACGAAGAAATCGTGACATTAGAAAGATTGAGACAAACAATACACGAAGAGAGACGGCTAGAGGCGAGAACGAGCAAACTTGACAAGACAGAATCATGAGTTGAGGATGGAAAATATAAGATTGCAAAATAGGAGATCAAGAAGTAGTGTGAGATCAAGTTCAAGATCGATTAGGGAAGAAAGAAGGAGAGTTTTACCAACAAAGTACCGAGGAAGAAAACCAACAAGAAACACAAAATCCAAGCATAGAGCATGGCGAAAGAAGAGGGGAAATGGAAGATCGTTATATTCCTCGGCCCGAAAATTTTCAAAATGAGCGGAATAGGGAAAATCAAGGAAACATGCAACTCCAAGGGCCGAATGACCCATTCTTTGAAGGGAGAATAATCTTGCAGGGAGAGAAGAATTGAGAAGAAACCGAGAGATTGAGGATGATATTGAGAGACACTACATTGAACAAGCGCGGCTAGCTCGCGAGAGAGAAAGGATAAGAGCGAAATGGAAAATCAAGAGATGGAAGAGGCAATCCGGCAGAGAATAACCATGACAACCGCGAAAGAAGGAGGGAACAAAATCGTACCAATAGAAATATTAACGAAGAATATGAGAGGGTGCGAGATGAGAGCCGAGAGACAGCCAAGAAGAGAGAACAACCGATATAATGGCGTGCGAATTGTGAAAGAAACGAAGAAGAGCGTCGCGAGGAAAGAAGAGGAGAAAATAACGAGCGGGAAGGTCAAAATAGGCACGAGCGAAGAAGGAGAGAGGCGAGCTAAAAAGACCGGTAGAATCAAATTTCGAGGCAAATGAACAAATCTTAAGAGAACTGGCTGAAATGAGAGGATTCTTGAATAGTAGAAGGGAAGGAGGAAGGAAACAATTGGACGAAGCCATCGCGAGAAAGCCGCGAAGAATCCCTTCACGCTAGAAGTACGGATGGGAGGAATACCTCCTAAGTGCAATCTACCTGCATTAACCAACATCTTTGATGGAACAACTTTGTGCGGTACAACATATCAAGGCTTATATGAGATGTATGTTAGGTGGGAGAATCATGATGCCATCTTGTGCAAATATTTCGCATCAAGCCTAATAGGAGAAGCACTAAAATGGTTTGAAGGTCTGCCAAGGAACACAATCACATCATTTAAACATTTACAAGCCACATTCCTGGGAGCATATATAAGTAACAACTCTTCGCGACCAGTGTATTGAAGATGTATTCGGGTTGAAACAAAGGGTTGGCGAGAGCTTAAGGCGATTGACAATGAGATGGAGGACCATGTGTAGTGAAATGGCGGGACGAGTTGAGGAAAGATATCTCATCCTCTCATTTGTGAATGCTCTCTTCGCGACTAACTTGTTATACATTCAAATTTTTAGAATCAAAAATACAATCACGATGGCGAGAATTGCGAGAGTTACGGGAAGAATATATTGCCCTAGAAGAGAGACGAGAATGAAATGAATTCTTATCCATCGCGAACACAAGCTCGAATGTTGTGAACGCAAGCTTGTTGCCTCAATTCATAAATACGGTGGCGAGCACTTCGCAAGGACAGCACAAGCAAGGAAAGCTGATGAGGGACAAGGAAGATAGTAGCCATGGGAAGCCACGATCAAGAAGAGTTTGAACGAGAAAGGAATTACTACAACCGTAACTGACAATAATAAAATTCAGAGGCTAGATCATGAGCAAGAAACTTACGGTGGACGAAGGCAAAATAACCGTGGAGGGCAGAGAAGTCGTATGAGAATAGTATGGGAAGAGATTAAGATGCCTCCACCGAATGCTAGTGTGGAAAAGATGGAAGCTATACTTGTGATGGAAAATGTACCAGCACCTTGGAACGTGGGAATGGAACCACCGCGAGGCGATAGAAGTCATGAGTTTTGTTCTTACCATCGTTTCCATGGGCATCAAACAAACGATTGTAGAAACGTAAAGAGAATCATTCTCGGGATGATTGATCGGGGAAGTTGAATCACTTTCTAAAAAGGAAAAGAAACAGGCGGACATTACCACCACCACCGTAAATGCATGTACGAGTGTTGTCGAAAGGAAAGGAAACATTTGTGATAGAAGTCGGGACAAAAGCTAAAAATTTGAATTGCAACTCTATCGTCCACTCTATCGCACAATCGAAGATTTTCATGACAACGTGCTCGTAGAGTCTTTGCGAGAGATGCTAATGATAAAGAAATAATGAGTCGGCGAGAGCAGACGCAGATTAGAAAAGTGGCGGTGAAGACTATTTCTTTCTCTGCAGATGAAGTGCCAAAAGGAAGAGAAACACATGATAGCCCGTTGGTTGTGAAACTAGAGATTAACCCGAAACCGAGTTGATGGAGAAGATGATGAGGCGAGAAGCTTGTCGGGCGATCAATAGAATCCTAATCGACACAGGAAGTTCGGTGAATATTCTCTTCTACCATACTTACAAGACGATGGGAGGAAAAGATGAGGATTTGATCCCCTCGACATACAAGATATATGGCTTTAATGGCACTGCAAACAAACCAAAGGGAGAGGTTCGCATGAGAATACCTCTACAAGGATTATCAAGCGATATTTTATTCTCGTGTGGTTGACGTGGAATCTCCATATAATGCGCTGATTGGGAGGCCATGGCTTCATGAAATCTTGGGAGTCGCATCAACATATCATCAATGTATAAAATTTCCACACCCAAATGGCATTGGTATTATACAGGGAGATTGGAAGGAGTCGAAACAATGTCATGAGGTCGATGTAGAAAGTCTGCGAAGAAAGAAATGCCAAAAGAAAAGGTTGGAAGCAACATGTGAGAGATGAAAGAGAAAGGAAAAATTGATGGTGGATGCTATAGAAGTAAGGACTGAACATACCTCGCGAGGTGAATGCCTAGAGACAGTCGAATATTATGGTAATAAAGAAGCAAAGGATATGAGGAACAAAAAGCATAAGAAGTGAATAATCAACAAAAACGGGGAGAAAAAGTAGCAATTGAAGTAATGATGTGCGAGAATCTCGCAGCCCAAGAGTATATGGGAATTCGGTTAAGAAAGAAAAATGAAAATACAACAAATGAAAGCAATTGTGTGAATACTTCGTAAACAAATGTCGACAAATAATGAAACATGAATGATTGAATGATTTAACAAATATGAATGAGCAAAAGAATGGGACGAACCTTTATGGCGTACACCTAGTTCGCGAATAACATTTCGTAAGAGGCAAATGTAAGACCTAAAGTGCGTCATATAAGGGGGTATCTCTCAACATGACTCGGGGAAGGTTACACCGCTCCCGAAGCCTCGAGTCATGAAAATTTGGGGCCCATGAAAGCCTATCCGGGAGAGGTACCTTGGATTCCCAACTATATATATAAGGTTATACCTGGTTGGGCGACCGAGGGTCTCTTCCAAGGAGTCGATGTATGCTCAAGGCGGCGAGGTACACGGTTGAGCTAGAGTGCCGGATGGATGAACCTACCACCGGCCATTCTTGGCAAGTCTTGGCATATGTTGCACTACTTGAAGAAAACTCCACTTAGGGTGCAGTCTTGTAACCATAAACCATATAGGTATAAGGGATAAGAGGTCTGCGAAAACAAGCCGGTTGTTGTTAAGGCCGGATGGGAGGAGCTAGTCTTGTATGGCCGATGTTTCGCCTCCTTGAAGGGGCAACCGGGGAGATGATAAGGGCGACGCTCTCCATTAGGGGGGGTGTCAAAACAGACGCAAATGTCATGAGGCTATGTTTTCGCAAGAGAATTTAGGCTTGTCATATTTGTGCAATGATCCTGCAGAGGCAATAATACTAACGCGAGGGTAAGACGAGATCAATGGGTCTTTACACGACAGTGTACGGACGTCCCGCGATTTCGTCGCACGACAAGCAATGTCATGGGGCTTTATGTTCGCAAGGATATCTAGACCTGTCATATTGTCGCAACTAAAACATCCTGCAGAGGCAAAAATACTTGGAAAATGATAAGGCAAGATCAATGGGTCTTTACATGCAAGTGTAAAGACGTCCTGCGATTTTGTCGCGATGAAAGGTGGCAGGGGAAGACCTCTAATTGTGGGAGGTCTCGACTTGGAAGACCACACAAAAATGATAAGACAAGGTCAATGGGTCATTGCATGAAAATGTAAAGGCGGCCTGCGATCTTGTCGCAACAAGAAAAGATAAAACAAAGACTACCGAAATGGTAAGGCGAGACAAGTAGGATTCTTGGTTTATAAAGATACCCGCGACCTCGTCGCAACGATACGTTTCAATAACATGGGCAAAATATATGATGACAACTAAAATCTTTCATCAGAAGATAAATAACAGAGGCAAGTATGGGAATGGAAAAGATGGAATATTGTTATTCATCTTACGATGAAAAAGTTATGCATCAATAATATTAGCCAATTATATTACAAAGAAGAACTACCAAAAAAGGGGAGTGAAGATTGAATTTAGAGGGGAACAATCCAAGAAGTACACTATAATAAGGAGGCACAAATGTACGAGATATTACAGCTGATGAAAAGAAAACAAAAAGAACTATCTCTTTGGTGATTCTTTTCCTTCATCCGATTCTTCGATCCTATTATTCTCATCGAGTAATTTTCTTCTTCGCCGGCCTCACTATCGAAACGTCGAGACGAGGCAGATTCTCGGGAACCTTTTCAAGAAGCCAGGGATATGAATGCAGAGGATATTGTGGTCCTTACAAACATACTCCATGGCTCCATTACGAAAACGAACAAGATCATCATTATTAAAGTTCTCCATATGTCGTTAGAAATTGTTTCTTCAACTTGAAATATTTATTCTCGCGAAGGAGAGACTCTTTCTGAGTTTGTTCTTTTCGATTCGAGTTCTTCAATTCTCATTTGGAAAATTCTGGCGAGTTGTTCTTTTTGATTCAAGTTCTCTAATTCTAACTCAAGCCTCTTCGCATTAACGCAAATAAGCAACAACAAGTTAATAATTTACAAGCAATACTACAAAAGTAAGAAGCGATAAGGTATGATAAATAACCTTCTCTATCGATATCATATCCTTAATCAGGAAGTATGCTCAAGACATGAAGACTAACATCAACACCTAGGTTATTCTGGCATTATCTAAAACTTTCGCAGCCGGGCGAATTCATCATCACTATTAATAACAAGAAGAGAACGAACTTGCTCTTCTCATTTTGCTTAAGTATGGTATTTTGATGAAGGAGTTCATCTCGTTCAACTTGCACACCAAGAAGAGATTTGTGGAATTCTCGCTAACGCTGTGCACCTCGTTAGTAATGCGATCGTTCTCATCTATGAGATCACTAATTTTCTTCCTTAAAGTCTTGATTTTCTTCTCGGAATCAAGGTACATTCGTTTAAAGCGATTAGTTAAATTTAAACTAGATATGTGTTCGATCTCTAAGAGATGATGTTTGGATTGAAGATCCTTTAATGAAAGGAGGTTAGTTTTATTTGAGGAACTACTTAGAGATTGATTGAGGTGAGTAAGAAGGACATCATCATTCATAGGCTCGGGAAATGAATGGAGAAGAATGGATTCTTCGGAGAGATTATACACGTCTGCGAGAATAATAGTCAGACAAAGAAAGATAGAAGATAACATGACAAGGATTTGAGAATTGAAAATTACTATACCGTAAAGTTCTTTGATTTGAGTTAGAAGAGTAGATACTCTATCCTTTTGAGAGTCCGTATCGGCTTCTAATTTTTTTGAATCCTATCGCGAGATAACGCGGCCCGACTTCCGGCTCTTGGGTCTTCTTGTTCAATTGTAAATTTCTCTTTTCAAGATTGTTGCGTCTTCTCTCGAGATCCGAGGCAACTACAAAGGAAGTTTTTCCAACCTATGAAAGAAGATAGAAAAAACCGTCAATACATATATATTTAAAAAAAAAAAAAAAAAAAAAAAAATTAAAATTAACAGGAAATATGACGCATGCGTACCAAAGACCCAAGTGCGTTCAAGAAGTCAGGAGACACAATTCTAGAGGCTCCATTGAAAGAATTGTGCCCTCTAGTAAAGCGGCATTACACACATTTGCGAGAGTCTTGCAAAGGGAAGCTAGGGGAGCATCTCCCATTCCTTGGAAAGAATCTGAGAAGATGCTAGATAACTGATCCATAGGGAAGCCAACGGAATCTCTTTAGCGAGAGAGAATTTGAATTATGGTTATCCTCGTCAGAAGATTTGGAGCTTGAGCTAAGGCGAGAAGAAGATTGGATCTTTCGCTTCTTAGTTAATGGAGCAGAAGATTTACCCTTGCGAACGACAGTTTTACCCTTACTTTTAATCTTCGCGGCTACAACTTCTTCACTTCAACCTTCGCATACGGTTAAAGATAAGAAACAGAGGCAACAATATTGTTTTAAATAACAAAGGAAATGTTTCTTACTTCATTCGTTAATGATCGAAGTATCGTCAGTACTCTCCAACGGATTATCCTTGTAGCTTCTTCTCAATTTGGCGATCCGAAAAATTTCACAAACTCAAGCCAAATATAAAGAAAAATTGCAAAGGCAAGATCGAAGAGGAAAACATACCTCTTTTGCCTTATCGGGCCATTTGAATTCCCAAGGGTGATATCTGCGAGATTCGCAGGGAAGAATATGCGAGCCCGCGATGTAAGGGCCATTTAAAATCAAGGGTACAACCCACCACTTCTCATCTTTGGAGTGGCGAGTAGTATTATTGCCGGTGCCAGTCAATGTCTTGCATGAGTAATTTATCCTCGGGGACATTATCTTTCTTTTCGGCGAATACAACGAGATTTCGCATTCCTCATCTTTATCCTTTGAATAATTTTCAAAAAGTTTTCTACGTGTACTTCTCAAAGAACTATTTCCAAGTCTGCGAAATCGGGATGTCTAGGTATTAGAGTATAAAGATCCTTTGCCAAAGACCACGATTCGCGAACTCAAGCATTAGGCGAATGCAATCGCCACTTAATTGATAAACATGCCCGAGAGAATTTTTCATGGGCCAAGATTTCATAAAACAGAGGTATCTCGATGGATCGTATAAGGGAATGGGAAGTCTGCGAGGAGGTGACCTAGCGAGACTATAATCTTTTTGATCATCACATTGATGATCGAAAACAACTTTGCAGAAAGAATAGATGAAGATTCTTGATCGGGAATGGTCGATAGAGTAAAACCCTTTTCGAGCAACTTCTGTTGAACTTCATCAAAAGAAGATTTGTATGCACGACTAATGAAAGCCATTATCGTATGGGAATGGATGGGAGGTTGGAGATTAGGATCGGCGTTAGAAGGGATGAAGAAAAGATTTACAAGAGTGGGAGCGCAAATTGCGGAAGGAGAGAGTCAAGAAGAGTTGCGAGAGAGAAACTAAAGGAAGAAAAGAGGAGGAAAACTATATATAGGAAAATTAAAAAGATTCTTGAGAAAAACGAGGGCATTTAATGCGAGAAGAGACACGAACGGTCGAGAATAAACGGTTGGAAGAGACGTGTCAAGAAAAGACTTTAATAGTCAAAATCATTGTAATAGTACGGAATAAAAACAGATAAAGATAAGTAGTTGCGGCAAATCAAAATATTGATTCTCATGACATTCTTCCCCGCAGAGGAGATGTAAGGAGAGACAGAGACGGAACTTCATATATATACCACAAAGAAGCTTCGGAACTTCGCTAAAAGAATAGAGGCAAGTACGTACTTTTCAAGAAAAATATTCTTTGCTCGTTCCTTCACCAACTGAAACCAAGGAATATTACAAACAATGAATTTTTCCTTCAAATCGCTCTTCAAGCAATATTCAAGGAAAAAGAGGCAAGATGTAGGATCATAATATCGCAACGTACAAGGCTCGCGGGATTAATAAACGACGGTGTCGCGAGGGAGTCGCAGGGAGCTACAATAAACGACGCGATGAATAACGACACCCAAAACAAATGGAAGACACAAAACCTGGCGAGGCTAAGAAGTGTCGCGAGAATAAATATTCGTGCACTTGCGACACTTCGCGAGACATTCCCGAAAATAAAGGATAGCTTAGCTGTCATCCACTATGTATTACCCTATATAAAGGGCTCAATGAGTCTGTTGAGGGGGGAATGGTTGAGCAAGTCATTAGGAGAGAGAAAGTTTAAGAGTATTTTACCTTCTAAGTGTAATTCTATTTTCCTGTGTAAACACTTCATGAACTCAATTAATAAATATTCTTGATCTTACATCTTTCAATGGATTAATTAAGCAAAATTGAGTAAGGGGTGTAGTGTGGGATTTCCTGCAACTACAGAGATTCTGCACACTAGTCATAAGAAGTTAGACACATAAATGAACACAATCTCATCCTTAAAAGTTGAGAGAGAAATAACCATCCCTTATCGAAAGAAATTCGGGTTCGGAGTGATCGAAAGTCTCGACTCTGCCTCACAATAAAGGGTTTTATGAAGTTGCTCTCAATAATAAATAGCTTTTTATGGGTCACACATGTGTCCAGGTAGGAGTGAAGAGAGAATCCTGCGACACGTTGAATGGTAGGAAGGTAAAAACCCTCCGAAATATTTTGAAAACCCACATATTTTAATATTTTTGAAAACCCATATCTTTTAATATTTTTGAAAACCCATTTTTCTGACGATCTCTAAGAAAGGAAATCAACCACTTAATGAAGGTGGGAATATGCTTACTCACCTCGTTATCCGTTCGACGTGCAGCTAGCACCACTCTCACAGCATCCATAGAAACGTCTTCGGTCTTCAATCGGTGTCTTCATCTTCGTCTCTCGGTCTTCAACTCTTGATGATAACTCTTGAACTTCGTAGAATCTTGACAATATGATTCTTTCCCTCAAATTTCTTGTCGCTTGAAACTTCATTATGGATATTCCTTCTTTCCATTGGCTTTATTGAAAGAACAAAACTAAAAACGAACTATACAAACCCAATTTTCTTGTCTCACTTTTTTTTTCTATATATATATATATATTTTTTTTTTATTTTTTTTTATTTTTTTATTTATTTTTTTTTTATTATTATTTTTTTTTTATGAGACAAGAAAAATAAAACAAATACAAAATAAAAACAAAACAAAAACAAAATAATAAAACTAATAATGAACCTAACAAATTTTTTTTTTTTTTTTTTTTTGATGAGACAAGAAAAATAAAACAAATAAAATAAATAAGTACAAAGGCCATGGTGTAAGTATTTTACCGCTTGATTCTTCACAACTTATATGTCTTGATATCATAAACTTCTCGAACTCTCATCTTGATAATTTTCACTCTTGTACAAATGAGTCTTCAACTTATAAAATTTCTGCTCCTTGTATTGTTGCTTGTAAACCTTGAACGTCTTCAACTTTCCTTGAATTTGTGATGCTCCTCTTGTTGATGATGATGGTGTTTCTATGGACCTGTTGGTGTAGAGAGAGATAAGGTGGATGGTGCTAATTTGCGAACAAGATTACAAGTGGTATGTAAGTTAGCAATCCGATGTCACCATCATGATTGACAAAATAGCACTCAAGAGATCAAAATAGTGCTTTCGTGGTGAGAGGTTGGGCAGCTCACCATTCCCGCCCTAATTTACGTGCGGTGACACACACTCTAAAAGCACATATTTAGACAGGTACAAAGAATTGAAGGTTGGTGCCTCGCATTATGTGACATGGGTAGTCTCCACTATAGGGGATCACTACTCTAATACCGAATTCAATCGCACCTTATTTTCATTTCGGCATGGTTAAATCCAACTTTAACTCTCATATAATTAAGAAAACCCGATCATGTTCTCTGTCATCTCTAAGTTCGATCACTCTTATGAGATTCTCGATGTAATCTTAGCGACATGTATACTATGTGACTCTAAACTAACTACAAGTTGGAGTTTTTTATTCACTATTTTACACACAAGTTGAAAAAAACTGAAAAATTTACAATGCAAATGCGTAACCACTCCCCCACACTTAAACTTTGCATTGTCCTCAATGTAAATTGAATCATCCAAAGAAAGTCAAGGTGGGAAATCTTATAATGATATGCGACAAGAAAAACTAAAAAAAAGACAAGAGCCAAAAATTAAAATAAGACAAGAAATACTCATCCTATGGGTTGCCTCCCATGCGGCGCTTGGTTTAAAGTCGTCACCCGACTTGGCGTCCGCCTTTCTACTCCTCCGGGGGAGCACATCAACAAGTTGTACCACTTCCACATTCTCGGGTACAAAATTCTCGTAATATGGCTTTAAGCGATGACCATTCACTTTGAATCCATTTCCGAGGTTAAATCTTGAATTTCTACCGCACCATGAGAAAATATATTAGTGATAACATAAGGTCCCTTCCAACTAGAGGCAGTTTGCAGGAATAATCTAAGACGAGTATCAAAGAGCAAAATTTTTAAATCCAACAAGAAACCTGTTTTCTAGAAATCATATTATCATGAAAAGCCTTAGTTTTTTCCTTGTAAATTCGTGAACTTTCATATCTTTGCGTTTCCGATCTCTTCTAGCTCACTCAATTGAAGTTTTCTCTCTCTCCCGCACCATCCATCTCCATGTTGCACTTTGTTTTATAGCCCAAAAGCCTTATGCTCGATCTCAACATGGGGAAGATGACATGATTTACCGTACACAAGTCTAAAGGGAGACATCTCGATAGGAGTCTTGTATGCGGTTCTTACGCCCACAATGCATCATTGAGGACGTAAACTCCAATCCTTCCTCGTGGGATTCACGGTTCTCTCTAGGATGGATTTCACTTCTCGATTGGAAACTTCGCTTGCTCCGTTAGTCTCGTGGATGATACGGCGTAGCAATCTTGTGAGTGATGTTGTACTTCTTTAACAAGCCAAAGAAAAACTTGTTTCGAAAGTGTGATCCTCCATCACTGATTATGGCTCTTGGGGTTCCAAACCTTGCAAAAATATATTCCTTAACAAAATCTGTAACCACTTTAGAATCATTAGTAGAGGTGGCCTTAGCTTCCACCCATTTCGAGACATAATCAACTGCCAATAAGATATAAAACTTACCACCAGAGTTAACAAAGGTCCCATAAAATCAATTCCCCAAACATCAAATATTTCAATAAAGAGTATAAGAGTTTGTGGCATTTGGTTTCGAGCACCTAGATTACCGTTCTCGACATCTATCACAAGTAGTGCGAGAATATATATGCATCTTTAAACAAAGTGGGCCAATAGAAACCACTCTCAAGTACCTTAAGTGCGGTTCTTTTGGACCCAAAGTGTCCTCCACAGGCATAAGAATGACAAAAAGATAATATTGATTGAAATTGATTCGGATACGCACCTTCGTATTACTTGGTCTCCGCACAATATTTCCACAAGTATGGATCATCCCATATATATTGATAAGCTAATCTCTTAAGTTTGTCTCTCTCAAAGACGAGACAAGTTCTTCGGGATTTTTTAGAAACCAAATAATTGACAATATCAAGATACCATGGCTCGCAACCCGTAGCGAGAACAATTGCTCATCCGGAAAACTTTCACGCAACGGGATAGTTTCTTCGTCTCTGATGAAGACGACTCAAGTGATCTCGCAACCGTGTTCTTAATGCCTTTCTTATCTTTAATATCTATGTCAAATTCTTGTAAAAGCAATATCCAGCGAATGAGCCTTGGTTTCGCTTCCTTCTTTGTGAGTAGATACCTAAGTGCTGCATGATTAGAAAACACAACAACTTTTGTACCAAGCAAATAAGAACGAAATTTCTCCAATGCGAATACGATTGATAATAACTCCTTCTCGGTGGTCGTATAGTTTTGTTGAGCATCATTCAACGTTCTGGAAGCATAATAAATGGCATGGGGTAACTTCCCAGTACGCTGCCCTAATACTGCACCGACCACATAGTCACCCGCATCACACATTAGCTCAAATGGCTTACTCCAATCAGGTGGCTTCATGATAGGGGCTGTTATCAAAAGTTCTTTCAAACGATTGAATGCCACCAAACACTTCTCATCGAAGTTAAAAACCACATCTTTAAAAGTTGGCATAATGGTGCTCACCAATCTTGGAAAAATCCTTGATGAACCTGCGATAAAATCTGCGTGACCAAGAAAAGAACGAACCTCCCTCACCATAGTAGGAGGGGTTAAAGCACGAATAAGATCTATCTTAGATTTATCAACTTCCAATCCTTTAGAAGATATAATATGGCCTAAAACAATGCCATGAGTTACCATAAAATGGCACTTCTCCCAATTTAGCACAAGATTAGTTTCAACACATCGTTTAAGAATAAGTGTAAGGTTATCCAAGCACAAGTCAAAGGAATCGCCATACACGCCGAAATCGTCCATAAAAACTTCGATAATGTTTTCAACATAATCGAAAAGATACTTACCATACACCTTTGGAAGGTAGCGGGTGCGTTACACAAACCAAAAGGCATCCTTCTCGTATGCAAATGTTCGAACGGACAAGTAAAAGTAGTTTCTCTTGATCCTCGTGTGCTATAGAAATCTGATTGTAACTCGAGTAACCATCAAGAAAACAAGAGTGAGAGTGTCCGGATAAACGTTCCAACATTTGATCCATAAAAGGTAAAGGAAAGTGATCTTTTTTAGTGGGTGCATTAAGTTTTCAGTAATCTATACAAACCCTCCAACCGGTTTGTACACGAGTTGGGACAAGTTCATTTTTATCATTCCTCGCACCACTTTGTAATGCCCGACTTCTTTGGTACTACTTGTCTTGGGCTCACCCACTTGCTATCGATATGGGATAGATAACTCCCACATCTAACAACTTTAATTTCTTTCTTTACGACTTCCATCATTGGAGGATTCAAGCGACGTTGAGCTTCCCTTGTAGGTTTTGCTTCATCCTCAAGTCGTATTTTGTGCATGCATGTCGATGGGCTTATTCCCTTGATATCAGCAATTGTCCATCCTATGGCTGTTTTGTACTCCCTCAACACTCGAAGAAGTCTTTGTTCCCGCAATTCGGTTAGTTCCTTAGACACTATTATGGTAACTCCTCTTTATCACCTAAATACAAGTATTTTAGGTGATCAGGAAGAGGTTTAGGTTCTAGCTTTGGAGCTCGCAAGATAGATGGCACAAGTTTTTCATTAGATATTGGTAAAGATATAAAGGAAACACTCTCGTGTGCTGATTTTTCTTGCAACGAGTTAAGCGAGCCTATAGTGTCCTTGATTACGTCACCACATTCCAAACCATCATCAATGGATGTAGTCAACACTGTTTTAAGCGCATCCACCCCATCCATATTGAAAATTTCTTTGAGCCAAAGTATCAGTCATATCAATGGAGAAGCAAGAGTGGACATCACTAGGATATCTCATCGTTTCGTAAATGTTGAAACGTATCACTTCTCCATCAAATTCCATAGTCAACGAACCGTCATGCACATCAATTTTAGTTCTAGCCGTGCTCATAAATGGCTCGGCCAAGAAGCAAAGGTAGAGATGTGTCGGTTGATCCGTCTGTCATTTCCAACACACAGAAATCCATTTGGAAAAATTAGTTGGTTTACCGCACAAGCACATCCTCAATAATACCTCTAGGGTACACATTAGAACAGTCGACCCAATTGTAAAGTAATTCGGTTTCTTTCAGAGGACCTAAATTAAGAGATTCATATATAGATGCGAGGCATAACGTTTGCGATGCTCCTAAATCAAGCATAGCCTTATTAAACTGGGTGTTACCAATAACAATGGGAATATCAAAACTTTTAGGGGTCTTTACATTTAAGTGGGAGTTTCTTTTGCAAGATAGTCAAGCATTCTCCCCACTTTCATTACCTCATTATCGGTCAAATGTTTCTTATTGGTGCACAAGTCCTTAAGAATTCTCGCATACTTAGGGGCTTGTTTAATCGCATCTATCAGTGGAATGTTCACATGAATCTTCCTGAAAATGTCTAAAATCTCCTTATCTTGTTCCGCCTTTTTAGAGTTAGAAACCGCGAGGGAAAGGCAAAGGGGAACATAAGTAGAAATAGGAGTTTTGAGTTTTCTTTAGGTACCTCATTGCTTTGGGAAGAGTCAGTAATCTCTTTCTCCATAACTTAGGCCCCTTAGGGTCTTTGTTTTTCTCAAAGATCTTAGGTTGCACGGTTAGTGTACCGCTTCTCAATGTCACAACGTTGTGAATCTCTTAGGTTAAGAGGTTGAGAAGGGAGTTTCCCACTATTCTCAAGCGTCTCCAAATGGTTCAATCTACCTGCCATGGTGCTCATTTGTGTCTGCAACTCCTTGATTGCACCATCAGTCGTTTGCTGATTTTTCTGCACCATTGTGGTTAGATTCTTCATCATGGAAAGCATCTCTGATGATTCCGAATTCTGAGCTTGTTGTGGTTATTGTTGTTGTTGTTGTTGGAAACCACTAGGACGATTAAAAATCGGACGGAGTCGCTTCTTGCTTGTTTGCGTAAATGAAGTTGGGATGATCTCTCCACCCTGGATTATAAGTGTTTGAATAAGGATTGTATTGTTGCCTTTCTTGATTTGGGAATACCGCATTCACTTGTTGACTTCTTCTTCATAAGAAGGAATGATTACTGAGGCCATTTGTTGCATCATCTTCTCCATATTACCAATCCTATGTTCTAAGTGCGGTGAAGAAGTAACCTCATTAACCCTTCGACTCATTGACACACCTCTTGTGTTGAATTGCTGCGTGTTTGCAGCCATATTCTCGATCAATTCTGTCGCTTCGTCAATGGTTTTGTTTGTCAAAGCACCACCACTAGCTGCATCGATAAGATTTCTCTCGGATTGGAGCAAACCATCGTAAAAATATTGCACTATGAGTTGCTCAGAGATTTGATGATGTGGGCAGCTTGCTAACAACTTCTTGTACCGTTCCCAATAGTCGTAAAGAGTTTCACCAGTAATTTGTTCAATCCCACTAATTGCTTTACGAATAGTTGCTGCTTTAGAGGCGGGAAAGTACTTTTCTAAAAATACTCTTTGCATCTCGTTCCATGTTGTGATACTTCCAGGTGGAAGACCATAAAACCATTCTTCTGCAGAATCAATCAAAGAGAATGGAAAGGTCACAAGAAGCTCTTTCTTGATCGGTTCAGTTGGCTTCAAACTTGTCAACCTATGTTGAAATAGTAGTAAATGACGATTTGGATCGTCTCCGAAGCCCTTTGAACTTCGGTAACCAATGAATCAACCGAGATTTGAGCTCAATTGAATCTTCCAAGTTGACACACAACCTGGTGATCAAACGATGGGGATGTCAGATCTTTGAGTGTCCTCTTAGGAGCTGGAGGTGGTGGAGCGGCGTCATTTCTCTGGTTCCCTTGGTCTCCCTGGTTACCTTGGTTTCCCTGGTTACCTTGGTTTCCCTGGTTACCAGTGTTTTGGTTGTTCGTTCCGCCAACCATCTCTTCTTGTTGTGATTGAGGTTCTTGTAGTATTGTTCCTCTCGAGAGTTGCAATTCCACACCTTGGGTAATCCCAAACGTTTGGGTGAGAGATCAAGTACCTGAACCAAGATTCTCAAACAAAATTAAAAACTAAAAATATGAAATCAAAAACAAGATAACAATCCGCTATGCCTCCCCGGCAACGGCGCCAAAATTTGGTCGATTGTCAGCCGAGGCAAAAATAATTTAAGTTCTTCCACTTCACAATTATAAATAATAGTATAGTTATAAGAACAGATTCGTTCCACAGGGAGATATGGGTTGTTATTTGTATTTGAAAACTTGAGTAAACTGGGGGGATTTTGTTGTTTAAGATTAATTCAAAATAAAAATAAAAGATAAAAGTGTTTTAAGAAAATATCAGAGGAAAAAGCTGGTTAAAGGAATTCGCCGTCCATCACCACACATGTTAATCAATCAAGCATCATTCACACACTCATTCACCAAAAACCCTAAAGTATCCCCAATCGGTGCATATACTTCGTTACGTCTCCACAAATCAACAAATAATGCAATCGCAATTATATGAATTCTTTTCCTACAAATAACCTAATGCTTACCGCTAGAAGATTCAACTTGAGGAAAGCTTTAAAATCTATGAAACGAGTTATTCATAGGCAATACAAACACAATCGTGATATATTCAACCTAGGCCAAGTTTTACTTGTGACTTCCTTCACGATTCACACCGCTAGTGATCACAAATTACTACTAATTATTAGAATCTTGATAAAATTACCTAAGACTTCTAATTAGTGATAGATAAGTTATTATGATATTTAATTCGCGACTTAAATATGCAAAACAACTACTCATATTACATGAACAAAATCATATAATTATTATGCTTAGTAAAACTTGAACGATGAACAAGAGAGTGAATAATCGATGCATTAATCAAATAACATGTTTGTGATTTTAGGTTACATCCTAACCAATTAAAAGAATTAGCTACTCATATTTGAAGTTCACAATAATCAATTCAGAGAAAAGATAGAAAGCAAACTACAAACGAAGACGAGCTTGAGCCACACGTCTGCTTTAAACTTCAAGCTATTGGTGCATAAAACTTCTTAAGCTTCTGTCTTTCTCGAGGAATTTCTCGAGACAGGTAATGGGCGTGAAAACTAGGGTGAGGAGCTCCCTTACGCTCACGATTTGAGCCTCTATTTATAGTTTTCATTCCCCGGAAATTCGAATCGATAACATACAAGCTCTCCTTAGCCGATAAAAACCCTAAACTCATATTAATCCCACCGTTCATCTTGAAAATCGACGGCAAAAGCTCTAGTCGGTTTGCTGTTTTTCAGTTCTTCAAACTTATCAAAACTTCATTCCCACCGGATTCTCGCACAAGTTTCGACTTCCAAAGATTACCCAATCTCTACAACCGAGTCTTGATGATTCTAGTTTATCTTTGACGCGGAAATCTTCTCTTAAATCTTTTACAGAGTCCATAATACTCACGATAGCAACAAGATTGTTTCTTCCATGTTTTATCACTCAACATCGGCCTATTCATCTTACGTACGCCAGGCTGTCCTTGAAATCTCCAATTCCCTGACTTTCTCAAACTCCACTTCCATTCGAGCTTACACGCCACAACATCTAAGCATCCTCATCCCGAGAACCATTCTCATCAACCTACCATCAACCTTCTCCGTTCATAGCAGCTCCTATACAAACTCCATCCAATCCACTCTGCCATAGTCGAGTTCTACTTATCTGATCACTGAGATCATCACAACTGCCAATATTAATCATCTTCCATGACCGATGCAAACAATGACCTCTTCCTTCTCGAGTTCTCAACAGCCATGACATACTCGAGCTCTCCACGACTCTCTTTTACTCATTGGCTGTTTGCCAAAGCCATATCTTATCGATTATCGGAAATATCATCGGCTTCATTCGATGACTCCAAAGACAAAGCACCACATACTCATCATCTCTCTGTTTATAGCCACACCGTAAAACTCACTCGAACTCATCTCTATTCTCGTCTCGCAAGATCGATCACTCCATAAAAGCCATCTAAACTCCATCGAACAAGAACAGCAAGCTCTGTTTCCAAAGAAGAGCTATTCTCATGTCAATCGTGGCAGACTTCGAGCAACCAAAGAGCGACTTCATCATGGCTTCGATGGCAAGCAACACCGTTATTTCCATCCTCTGTGTTGCTCCTCGATCTTCTATCGCCCAACGGTCCGGGTTCTTTTCTCTCAAACCCCATCTTCAATGCGTAACTCGATCTCGTCACCATCAATGGCAAGAACGTTCACTTTGCCCGACTTTGAGGTCTTCTTCTCTACTCGTCTTCCTAATCCCTACGAACCCATTTGAACTCAATAAAAGCTCAGCACTACTCCATCTTTGCAATATGATCATGATGGCACAACTCGAGCAACAAATATCCATGCGAAGAAACGCATGCACGCGGGGAGTTTTCGGTTTGAATTGAGTAGGGAGATGGCATCCCTATAAGAATAAGCAAGTGCCTTTAACATCATTTGAACTCGCAGTCCCCTAGTAAAATACGTGATCGTGATTAGCGGTTCCCTTGAAAAACCGACTGCCCTTAACTCTCCATGAGGTGCCAAAAGTAGTTTCCCTGGAAATGACCATTTTGCCCTTTTAATTTTCCAAGTTCTTATTTTTCTCATAACTTATTCATACGTGCTCAGAATGGCTCCGTTCTTTCGCCGTTGACTTCGTCTTCTCGTCCTCTTCAAGATGAAAAGTAGAAATCTTGTACTTGGATGAGTTCCATTTGGTCTTTGGCCCTTCTCCACTTGTAGCTAGCTTCTTTTATTGCACAATTAAGTGCCTAATTCACTTCTTTTGGATGATTCACCTAATAAAACACAAATAAGAGAAAACAAGCGTAATATACAATAATTTGCAAGAAAACCAACAACTAATAGCATGGAATTATCATCAAAAATATGTGAAATATGCACTTATCAGGTATCGCCCAACACCCTAGTCTGCAATCTTTTCTTCCCCTAATCGAACAGAAACAACATCTTCTTCATTTCCTCTTTCCCTCTACAGCACCACACCATCAATTTATTCATCTCCTTCAATAACTCCATCTCCCCGATCGTCTCTGCCCTCTACCACCCTCATTAACGCCATCAATTAAGCCTCTAATTCCTATCTCTCTCAACCTTATCTCCTTATCAAGAACAATAAACCTAGAAGCTAGGTTTGAGAGAGATAGAGTTAGGGTTATCTCTACAGTGGAGGAAACATCGAATTAATGAAATTCAGAGATGAATTGAAGAAGGAAAACGCGTTTTAGTGAGTGGGTCCCTCTTAGTTATCGAATTGGAGTAGAATTGAGTAAAATTTGTGTATAAATAGAGATGGGTTTATGTTGTAAAACTCATGCCCGGATTAGCGGTGCACCAAGCAGTAGTTCATGTTTGATTTTATCTTCATGATGATGTTCTAATTTCATAGTTAGGGTTTAGATGAAACCATTAATCCATTGCTCAGTTTAATTCAAGTATTGATATTGTTCTTGTTGTGATGTAATGTTTTGGATAAATATAATCTGAGCCTTCATCATTTTGCTTTCACAGTGTATGCCATGTATCCATTGTAGTTAGAACATCAATATGTTGATTGTGCTGCAACTCATGTTTAAATGATTATTGTTCGATCCTTTGACTAGTTGTGCTTTAATCAAACAGTTAGTGCTTTGGAGGGACACCTTAGTTGTGATTAAAATATCCATATCAGGATTGTTTACTCATCTAAGTGATTGATCTGCGGTTAGTTTTTTTTGTGAGGGGTAGCTAATACTAGGGTTAGGAATCATCTTAGTGACACTAAACTATCCTCCTGAAACCGCCCTGGATAGGCGGAAGACCACCGGTATCCGCCATATTATAAGGGACTAGAACATTGTTGAGATTGAACTGACTTGGTGTGGGTTAAGAGGTGGATTCGACTTCCCTAGCACCATAATTATCTGCTTGTTAGATTACTTTTGCTTTTGTTATCTCAGTCACTACCATCATCTATCCGTATCGGCAAACAACCCCCCTTTTTTGGTTACTCTTGTTTCGAATCAGTTTGAGTAAGACCATAGCTTCAACTTACACCCACCTTGTCCCTGAGGATCAACTTGTGCTTGCCCTGTGTTACATAAGGACATTGTGCACTTGCAGTTATAATTGTAGGTACTCTTTCTAGTCCTACCAAGTTTTTTCTACATGAACTGCTACTTCACAGTGCATCGCTTAACCACTTGTATCTGCCATAGTCTGTGTATCTGTCCATGTACTTGAGCATTACTTCTCTGGTTTGTTCACCTAATGATTGTCTGAACTTTTGATTATCTGTCGTGAATGACACGCCATGTTCACCTGATAAACTAGTTGCCTGACCGAAAATTTTCCATAATCTTGTGAAGTCAAACAACATGTTTACGTGCTGAAATTGCTAATTAACTGTGCTTTTCTCAATTATTGGCCAAAAATATTGTGTGCGTGCATGCATCTCTGGATCCGTTTGTCAGTCTGATAAGCATCATTTATGACCTAACTTTTGCTCTAGTTGTTTACTGTGGTCACTATAATATGCTAAGCGGTGTGTTCCCTAGTCTGTGATAGTAGTTATGTGACTGATATTCTAGCTAGCCCTCATCAAGACTGCCTGCTTGAAACCCATAGTAGTTGATACAATGGGTGATGATATTAATAAACCCCATAGTCTCCATGAGTACATGTACCCCAAAAGAACAAGTCAGTTATCATGTATCGTCTTACCTCAAACTGCTGGCCCATTTGAACTGAATGCAAGCATGATACAAATACTTCCTATATTTCGAGGGGTTGATTCTGAAAATCCCTATCATCATGTAAGAGAGTTTGAGCAAATTTTCCGGATTATGCAACCTGACCATATATCCGAAGACTCTCTGAAATTGTATTTGTTTACATTCTCTCTAAAGGAAAGGGCCAAAACATGGTTTTACGGTTTGAGACCACAGTCAATCACCACTTGGGACCAACTTACAAATCAATTTTTCAGAAAAAAAAAATCACATCATAGGACAATTGCTATTCATCAAAATATTAATTTTTTTGTCCAGTTAGATGGGGAGACTCTTTTTCAGTATGTTAAACGGTTTAATTATCTGTTGATTGAGTGTCCGCACCATGGCTTCGAGAAGTGGAGACTGGTCGTTCTCCTCTATGAGGGACTAGACTTTAATTCTCGATCCATGGCTGAATTTATGTGTAATGGTGAATTTATTGATAAAACTGTGGATGATGTATGGAAATTTTTAGCTGAGGTTGCAGAGAAAACCCATGAATGGGAATCCATTAGGGAAACTACGACACTATCACATGATATGGGTAACCCCCATGAGTTAGAGTCGATTTAAACTCGATACAAACATGAATCGCATGACTAGAGAGGCGAAGCTCTAGAAAATGTAGAAATACAAATGTTATTGTCCCTACGTCATTTGCCCAAACTCGAACTCCATGTTTGTATGTCGTGTGATAGCTCATACCATTTGATTGAAAATTTCCCTAAATTGCATGCTCGGACCATTGTAGAACACATCATGATAATGCTCTCGATGAAACACAAGACACCCACTCATGATTTGCACTCCCGGGATGGAGAAATCCTGTTACAATGATGATGATGAATCAATTTTTGAAAATAGGGTGTCTAGTCCTACTCATGCAATCGATATTGAATATGAACCTCATCTAGAGGAAAATAAGTTGACCGAGGACACCACGATCGTAAAGAGGAAGAGTATGCATATTACTCGATGATGATATGATGTTATAAGAGCTAGTTCTTCTTGAAGACTCAATTTCACTGTCATGTGACTCGAAATGCTTGACCATAGTATAGAGACCACCATCGATGATGTCTCTTCTAATGTTAATAATCATTGGAATCAATATCCCGATGATTTTGGTGCCGATTTGGGTCTTGTGCAACTGTTCGGTGAAAAAAGCATGACACACGGCCTTGTGCACGACTTAGGAAGGTTGAATTTTCCGATGATATTATGGATCTTATGCATGAAAACATAATTGGTGTATCTGATTCCCTGCCTAGGTCACAATATGATGTCTCTTTTGAATTGCCTACGCATGAGACTAAAGTTTTGAATGATGTTGATGATACTGAATTGGGGTTTGCTTATTCATTCAATGACAGTGAGCATGATTTATTTGTTTCCGACTGGGGAAAAACTAGACTGTGTAGTGATATTTGTGAGCCTAAGAATGAGCATATCTTAAACACATCTGATTACATACCTAAGTCACAAACCGGGTGGTCTTGCTTTCCGGCCTGGAGATTTCTCCCTTCAAATATGCTAAATCCATGTTGTTGACAGTTCCCAACATAGGGCTAGAGTTATATGCATCTCAAATTCTTTTGGACATTTTGTCCACTAAGTATCCTGTCATTGAGAGGCTACATCTGGAATCCCCTCCTGTTTCTTTGCCCATCCCTGAACATGTCAATTTAGACTTTGGAATTATGCAGGGAGTGCCTCAAGATTTGATAGTTGTTGATAAGTGTCATATCTTTGAAAAATCCAGGTTTGGGGGTAGCTCATTTTGTTTTGCAGTCTCACTTGCATTTTTGTCCTATTATAGTTGTGTGAGGTCGTTAAAATTTCGCATTCTCGTCTTTTGGGTTGATCCTCAACTCTTTAGGTCATTGGTTTATGGTGAGTCATCATTGTATAATCCAAAGAGGTAATTATATTTTCTAGCTTTATCTTGTATATATGTGTGCTAATCCAATGTGGCGTCTGTTGATTTCCTGTCGGATTCAACTTGAATAATGCAGTTCTAATCTTGCTCTCGCCAACATCTGGTAATCTCTTTCCTTTAAAATCTACTATGCACTATTCTCCTGGTATGTTGCTGTAATTCTGCTTATCTTTTGAAACATTGAGGACAATGTTAGATTTAGGTTTGGGGGAGTATTTTGCATATAGAGTTTTTAGCCTTTTGCTTTTAATAAAAAAATAAAATAATAAAACAAAATCAAAAATTTGCATAAAACCTCCAACTCTTAGAGATTTTAGAGTCACTAGCATGCTTCTAGCTATGTTTACATAAAGAGTCCGATAGAAATAATCGAACTTGGAAGTACTTGGAGAACACAATCGGGTTTCTTGTTTGTCCGAGCGTTAAAGTTGTATTTAACCATGCGGTGGGAAAATTAGGTCTTGCAAAGATATTTGGTAGTAGAGTTGTGATCACCCTTAGTGGAGACTACCTATTTTTACATCAAGCGAGGCACCGACCTTCAATTTTTGTGACTATCTATAAACTCCTTTTAGAGCGTGTGTCACCGTACGTAAATTCCGGGTAGGAATGGTGAGCTACCCAACTTCGCACCACTTTCAGCATTTTTTTGATCTCTTGAGTGATAATTTTGTCAATCATGAGGATGACGTCTAAAGATGAAAACTCATTGTAGTTTGATTTGCAGTTAGCATCATTCTCTCTCTCGACAACATCAACAGGTCCATAGAAACACATCATCATCAACAAGCACCGCGACATCGAGAATACATGAAGAAAGTTGAAATAGTCCGAGGTTTACATGCAACATTTCAAGAAAAGGTAAAAAATTCCCTATTCAAGGTAAAGATATAGTACAAAGAGCAGAATTCGATACACATTTGAAGAGGTATTTTTACAAGAGGAAATAAAAGAAAATAAGATGAGAATTAGTGAAGTTTATGAAATCAACACAATACAAGTTGTGAAGAATTAAGTGTTAAAGTCCTTCATCCATGGATTTAGTAGTTTCGTTATTATCTTGTATCTTGTTTAATCTCAAAAAAAAAAAAAAAAAAAAAAAAAAAAAAATCAAGAATTGTAGTTTATTTTTTAGTTTTGTTTAAATAACACCATGGTAAAGAAGAATTTAAGAGGAAAATTCAAGTAATAAGGAAATTGAAGAGAAAAATCAGAAATTGTCAAGGTTCTACAAAGTTCAGAAGTTCATCTTCAACAGTTGAAGACCGAAGACGTTTCTATGTATGCTGTGAGAGTGATGTTGATTGCCGATCAGATGTGAAGGTAAGTGAGTACTCCCATCCTTTCTAATGATTGATTTCCTTTCTTTAAGATCATCGAAAAAAGATTCTTTTTGTCCACGATTCTGTGGAGTCCCTAGAAATTATTTCGGAAGGTTTCCTCCCCACCATTCAACGTGTGCAGGATTTCTCTCTTTATTCCTGTCTGCACACATGAGAGACTAAAAAAGCGGTCTTTTTGAGTGAAATTATCATAAAACCCTATTGGTGAGGCGAAGTCGAGGCTGTGATCACTCTCGAACTCGAATTCTTTCATATGGTATGGTTACTTCTCGCTCAACTCTTAAGGATGAGAATGCGTTCTTTGGTAGTTCTAACTTCTTATTACTAGCATGCAGAAACTTTATGTCCTCATAGATCCTTGGATGCTTGGGACTCCATTACGTTCTGAAGTTGGAGAAAATTTTATGGGTACACCTCTGGTAAACCCTCACGAGACTATAACTCATCCACTAGGGACACCTAGGGGTTTAAAGGCTTAGTGCATATGCTAAATGCATTCGAGAGACCAGCGACAGTGGTATAGTTAGGATTTCTAATTTCTGTTTCACTTGAGGACAAGTAAAATTCAGGTTTGGGGTATTTGATGAGTGCCAAATAGTGAATATTTCTATACCTTTTTATTGGCATTTATCTCATCTTTTGTGCTCTAACTCTCTATTTTATCCCAAATTCTGTGTTTTCATTGTTTTTCAAGAATAAATATGTTTACTAATTAATTTTGTGTTTTTAGGTACTAAATAAAGCTTGGATGATTGTAGAAGCCAAACGAGCATATGAATGGTAGATAGCGACTACGGAAGAGAGACAACAAAGCTCACGCTAGAAGGCAGTAAAGAACGTGAAGGAAAATTGCGCAAAGGGTGGCTTCACTGCAATCCGCTTGCGCACCTTTGGCAAGCCGCTTGCAAGAGCTACTCAAGTAGTGGGATGGGAAGAGAATCCAAATCACCCAAGATCCAAACCTGTTTCCTCACTTGAACCATCAGATTTGCTACAACTGCCTATCATCCAACAACTCATCCTCTCGATACATCAACATTTGATGGAACTTCTCAGCACCGTAACACATTTATCCCTACCTCTAATCGAACAGAACCCAAATCCAACTCCATCTCCATTTCTTTCTTTCCTTCACAGAACCTCCACCTGCAACTCACCCTCCATTAACACCATCGCCCCCACCATCTCTGCATACAACCACTTCCATCATAAACGCCAATTAAACCTTTAATCTCTATCTCTCTCACCCTTATCTTCTTTCTTATCAAGAATAAAACCCTAGAAGCTAGGTTTGAGATAGATAGGTTATGGTTATCCTCAACAGTAAAGAAACACCAAATTAATGGCTTGCAAACATTGAAATGAAGAAGGAACCTGTCGAATACGCGTTTGGGTGAGTGGGTATTCCGTGAATTATCGAATTAAATTGATTGAGGAGAAATTTGTGTATAAATAGAGAAGAGTTTGTGATGTAAAAGGCATGTCCGGATTATCCGGTGCACCAAGTAGTAGTTTATGTTTGTTTTCAGTATTATCATCATGTTCTAATTTCATAACTATGGTTTAGATGAAACCCTGACTCTCTGTTATGTTATTCATACTGTTTATGTTACTCTTGAATGTTTAAATTGTTTTAAGATAAAATTGAATCTTAGATCGTCAACATTTTACTTTCACAGTGTATGCCATGTATCCATTGTAGTTAGAATCTCATTTTGTTTATTATGCTGCAACTCATGCTTAACTGCAGATCATTATTGATCCTTAGACTAATTGTGCCCCGAGAAGACAAGTTAGTGCTTTGGAAAGATACCTTAGTTGTGATTGAACTATCCATTGGTGAAACACCTTAGATAAGTGGTAGACTTAACACTTCTCCTTATCTCATTTACAAGCACAATAGTAGTATAATTAGTTGAATACATAATGTGAGTTAGTGGTGGATTTGACAATCCTAGTATCCTCTTTATCATTGCTTTGCATTCTATTTTACTATCTCAGTCACTACCATCACCTAGCCGTATCGGCAAACGAACCCCCTTTTTGGTTACTCTTGTTTCGTCGTTAACAAAATCTTGCTGTGTCATTTACTTTTATTCTACGCATTATAATTGTTTTATAATAATTAAAGTAAATCACACAAACGTTAATTCCTATTTGCTTGATAAGCAATCCTATTGTGTTTGTTTAAGTCCGAACCTTTGTATCAAGTAAACATACTTCGTTGTTTTTTTGTCTTGATCTCGTATCCATAAACGATCACACGAAGTGTGAACCGATTAGTTGCATTGTCTCGACTCAGTCCATAGACAATCACTTTCGGAGAAAGGACTTATAGGTAGGAAAAGTTTTAGCTTGAGGTATATTTGGGTACCTCGCCTTTTCACTCTCAATATGATTTATTTATTAGGTGTGGAATTGGCATCAATATTATATATACATATTTATCCGAGGAGATTGGTCGTATGCTTATTATGCTTGATTGTTCAATCAAACCTTTTTCTATTTTCTAGACATTGATGGTGATATTTGAACCATGTGATGTACGCATTTCGTGTGGATGGCGTTATCATCTGAGACTGAGACTATTCTCACATCTTACTCTCCTTAGAGTGAGACGAGGTTAGAATAGCATATGTTTAGGTTCTTTGGAACTCATTTCTCGTAGATCCATCCGATGGTGGATCCTTAGTAGATATTGTCAATGGAAGCAATATTCGGGAGATGAGCAAAAGCAATCTTCTGCTTTGTGTTGTGTGTAAAAGATGTTTAATGATTCCCTCAAGTAGAACTGTGAAGCATGTTAGTGATTACTTGGGCGTTGTATATGTTTCCACTGAGCACCCCTTTTGGGATAATGTGCTCATTCGTTTCCACTTTGGTTTCAGTGATTAGAAGAAATGGTGCGCATGAAGATATCCGTTTTCGTAGCTTAAAATTTTTAGCGAATCGAAGATGTTTGTTTATCGTTTATGTGTATCGTTTTTTTTAAATTGTAAACAACACATTAATATTGAAAAATCGGGGGTATAACAACCACACCCAATAATTCGTTCGGCAATCCTTATAGACTAAACTCCAATATAATTCCGAGAGCACCAACTTAAAAGCGATCTCAATCAAGAAATATATTAAAGATCTTTATCTCTTTCTCAATACAATCAGCAAATCAAATAGATAAAATCCGTGAGCCTGATTGATGTGAGAATAACTTGGACGGTACCAAAGACCAATGCCCAAGTGTCAATCAAGTTATATCCAACAAACAAGGCCGGATTTATCAACTGTGATTGAACTACGCACAACATGTGATATTTCAGTTATATAAACAAATATAATGCGGAAAACAAATAACATAGATACCAGAAATTTTGTTAACGAGGAAACTACAAATGCAGAAAAACCCCGGGACCTAGTCCAGCTTTGAACACCATACTATATTAGTCGCTGAGACTCTAGCCTAATACAAGTTAACCCGGATCTGGAATGTAGTTGAGCCCTAACCAAGTATCACACCGGTTAAGGTACAGTCGTGTTCCTTACGCCTCTAGAACCACGCCGGATTCTGCGCACTTGATTCCCTTGGCTGATCTCACCCACAACTAAGAGTTGCTACGACCCAAAGTCGAAGACTTGTAAAAAAAATATATGTCCCACAGATATGTCTATCCTTTATTCTTGTTGTACCGTGTTTTGATAGAAAGATCAAGGTGAACAGGAACCAACTAATACCCACTCCGGAAGAGCATCCTAGAAATATCAGTCACCTCACAATAACCTAACTGATCAAAAGAGAAAGTTATTACAGAATCATAAGAGTCTGAGATGAAGAACTATCGTGATTACTTTTTATATCTTACCTATCGTAGATAAATCTCGAGTAAATCTTAGAGAAAATAAAACTCAATACAATAGAACAAGTAAGATCAGAATACGCAACTACAGATAAAATAGTTGGGCCTGGCTTCACGAATTCCAAATGAAATCTTCAGGTTGTTAACCTATAATGGTTTTGGAAAAACCTGGGTTAAAGGAGAATCGACTCTAGTTTGCAACTAGGACAAACGAAATTGTCGGGATTAGGTTTTCCAGTTGCTAAAGTTCTTCCTTATATAGCATTTTAAATCAGGGTTGCTTACAATCAAAGCTAAGATAGCTTAGTAACAAAGCATTCAATATTCACCGTTAGGTGAACTCTTGATTTAAGATTCAAGTTAAGTCTGCTTAGAAATTAAGCAACCAATCTCCACCATTAGATGGTCTTAACTTGTTACAGATAAATGACATATACTTATACTTATATATGGGTAAACGTTCCTAAACGTGTATATTGGGTTGGCTCAATAACAATTAACGGAAGTTAGCCATATGAACACTTTTGACTTAACCATATTAATCTAACACATCTAGATCAAATATGATGGTCAATCAACCATGATAGATAATTAAATGAATATAATTGTGTTTCAAATAGAGTTGTTTAATTGTTTACTATCTCATAGAAATATTCATGAACAAATTGAAACGAAATCGGTTTGATTCGTAATCATACAAAGTACTTATACAAGAATCAATTCATGAACATTAAGCTACTGTTTGCAAAGTTAATTTTCATTTCTTAAATCATTAATGTTTAGTTTATGAGTGTGAGAATCATACATAACCGATTTTATAACTTAACCACTGTGTTCGCAAATTGGGTACGCGAACAGCAGCTCCGAACCTTGGCCTAGTCAAGCTGTTCGCAAACCGGGTTCACAAACAACCATTCCGGACCCAACTCAGGTAAACCCGTTCTCATACTAGGTACGCAAACAAGAGTTCCGGACCTTCTCAGGTAAATCCATTCGCATACTATTTACGCAAACAAGAGTTCCATACCTGAATTATCACAATGTAGTTCGCACACTGGATAAGCATACCGTGTTGTATCCCGACATGGGTAATCGTTCTAAACTCTTATTCCGTTCTAATCACACATACAATCGCTTCAAGTAATTTTTAAGTGGTCGAATGATCAATACAAAACTTCCTGAGCTAACATCAAATGACTTGTCTCACACAAATCATGTAAGATATTCAAGCTAAATTTCACATGATCATCTTTTAACTTAATATTTAGTTTCCAACAAATAAATTGTTTCCAACTAAACTCATCAAGATTACGATGAACATAACTAAAGCAAAAATCTTTCAACACGTATTTCGAGAAATAGATATGCGAGGTAAACTCAGCTCGAAATATCGAATGTGTATAATGTAAAAGTCTATATATACTTAGTCTCATTAGAAGATAAAACAAAATAGACTTCTGAGTGATAGATAAGTTTTAGTCTCCACATACCTTTTGTTGATGAAGTTCCTCCAAGATCCTCGGTAGATCTTCTTCTTCAATTGGTGAACGCCGTGAAGTCTAAAGCTCAACTACACATTCTATTCTAATCTGATACATAGCTATAAGTAGACTAGAAATCAAGATATAGTTTTGATCAACTAAACTTGACAAACAAGCTTGAGATAGCAACGCTTGCGAGTTCGACCGAGCAGTGATCTAACAAATATATTCATATCACTTGAAAGATTTTCATTTATATAATATCAGAGAGTTTGGTTTTTTTATTATCACTTTATTTAATTATGATTATTAAAATCTGCTTTTGAGTGTTACACTCCCATCTTTCCAAATCATCATTCACCATCAGGTATCTAAATTTAAAAAATCTTCATAATTATCAGATCAAACCGCCTCCTCTTACCTGTCCATATTATATAAACTCTATTCCCAATCTTCAATTATTATACTATCCTCCATCCTCTTAATGAAAATTTTATGAAGCTGCAACCATTGAGAGGCGTTATGGAACCGAATTCTACTCAACAAATATCAAAATTAACCTATGAAATGGCAAAAACATTTGCAGTCGATCAAAAACATACTCCCTTTGTTTCAAAAAGACTGTCATCTATTCCATTTTCGTCAGTTTCAAAACTATGTCCAGCTTTTGTTTATAGTCATATTTTTCTAATGAACTCTCTAATATACCCGATCTAAAATAAAAGAAATTTGTATAATTAAGAAAACAAATATATACTTCATTCCTTTTAAGATAATATATATATTTGGCTCCAAAAGTTAAATTCCTTGTAAGGTTTCTACTCCATAAATTCGACATCTTTTAATTGTCCTTTTATATTTTGTATTTATAATCTTCCTAACAATTTTAGGTAATTTTTATTTCTAACATTTTAATTAAAATAAAATAGGTAAGTAACTAAGGGTAGTCAACTAAAATATTGTGGTCTTCTTAATATTTTGAAAAATTCAAAGCGGATTGTCTTTTTGAAACGGAGGAAATAATCAAATGTGAAATAGCCAACCCACATGAGCGCCACATCATTGGTGGGTTTGACTTGGTGGGCTAAACAGAATTATTGAATGAAATTTATTTTTAAGTTTTTTTTTTCTTTCTTATTTTAGCAATGACCCATTTAAAGAAGATGATAATAAGACCTCCACATCGGATGACCTTGACCCTATCATTGGAGATGCTCAAGTGCATAAACATGTGACAACATGTTTCTAGATGTGGTTACACGTAGCATGACATGGTTATATTTTGATTTGGTGATCTACTAGTTTTTACCATTTTTAAAATAGTTTTTTCTGCTCCTACACGTCGATCAGTCTTTGTGACCCTTCTCTTAAATATGTGATCGAGCAAAGAGCCATTCTTATCTACCCTTGGACGTAGACATATATATTTATATATCGGGACCAATTGGAGTGAGGAAGAATTGAGTGATCATTTTCCTTTTTAGATTTCTTTATGTGTGCAAGAAGATAAATATTTGTAATTACCTTCTAATCAATACTCCCTCCGTCCCTAATTAGATAAGCTACTTGTAGTTTGCACAAATTTTAAGGCAAGGAGGAAAGTGGAGTATATTTAAGTATTTTTTACAATTATATCCTTATGGACAATAATTAGTAAAATTTAGAAACGATTATCTCTTAAACTATACCACGGTTTTTTATAAACTTTATACCGTTGAAAAGCATTTTAAAACACCTACGCAACGAATATAAACATGACTATCAAATTATATATATTTCTTATAGAAAAAATAATCAATTAAAAGGGTAGTTTTAGAAATATCCCCTTAGTTAGTGAAATAGCTCATCTATTTGTGGACAAAACTAAAAACCAAATAGCTCATCTAATTAGGGACGGAGGGAGTATAATTTTCTTTCGTATTAAAGAAAATATAAGGATCAATTGGGCTTAAAATGTCATATATATTTATTAAGACCAATTGGGCTTAAAATGTCATACATAGTCGTTGGCAACGTGAAGCTAAAAGATTCCTTGTCAAAACGCGGAGCAGTTAACTAGGGAAGTAAAAGCGAAAGCTAGTATACAGATTTAGAAGGCCTAGATATATAAAGGTGGTACGTTGAACGGTGAAGCAATTCTCGCTTGTTATTAGCCGAAATGGCTTTTGTGACTTTTGTAAAACGGGAATTTTGGTGAGGACAATCGACACTATATAATTAGCTTAAAAATTACAATCTTGAAAGGAAAACTTAACCTACCGTGTTTGGAATTTTATGGAAGTCCAAATTCAATTCGAAAATCGAATACCTATCATATTAGGTCTTTGTTTTCCAAATTAATACATTAAGTAAAACAAAAAACCCATATATTTCAAAATATTTTTTGCAAAAATAAAAGTAAAAGATAAATAAAATCGTACATGTTTTCAAATACAAAATGCTTCACCACAAGCGCGAGACGAAGCCGCGTTTCACAAAATCAAAAATATAATTAAAAAGAACAATACCAAGCACAAATCTAGTTAAGTTCAAATCGCATTCGCTTTGTGACTACGCAGGTACAACTATGACTCTCACAATGAGGGATGCGGCAAGCAAAGGCAGGAATTGGGATAACCCTTTGTGACTACACAGGTACAACTAGAGAAGCCAGAGGACTTAATGCAGATTGCACCACCAGAGAACAACTAGAGATAGAAGGGGCTGAGGCGGCATTCCGATGGGCATCAGAATGGAGTGGCCACACAATATCGTTTAGAAGCAATTCTGAACCTACTCTTCTGTTGTTGGTAGGAAAGTATCCAAAAGCAAGCGAACTGAAATACAAGATAAGTGCGGATTTTGGGAACAAGACTAAATTTGGGATAAACTTTATAGCCCTGAACTTCATTTTAGTTAAAAGGCTTGATGTAATATGGGCAGCAAACCTATCTATTTTTTGTAACAAATATGCAATACAGCATACTTGGAAAGGCATTAGCCTAAATGCTATATTAACCTATCTGAACTTTCAAAGCTGGAATGAACATGTAACACTTCGAAACTCCTTCAATGGAGTACAAAGATCCTTGTCTTTAATGAAATGAGGGAATCAGGGAAACCTCCTTTTTTCAAAAAAAAAAAAAAAAAATCGCATTCGCTTCGTGCAAGCTTAAGAAGTAGAACAAAATATAAAACTAGCGCCACAAATCAAACTAATATAAAGAAAATAGCACGTACTTCCAATGGTTTGTTTGAACACAGTGGAATTCGTCAAAAATAGGGCTATTTAATGTTTGGTACCCAGCATTTAAAATATTAAGGGTAGGTACCTTGACCCGCTAAAAACCGTCGAGTCAAACCGTTGACCTGACATCTGTTATCTGAATAGTTAAACATAACGTCGTCAGCTCGTTGTTTCCATTTCTCCATCCATTTTCTTTTCTTTGGAACCCGCAACTGCCATTTCCAGTCAATGAAGCTCAGTTGCTTGTTCTCACCAGATAAAATGACAATACACTAAACAAGTATACCAAAGAGAAACAAAAACCCAACTTCAATCTCCAAAGTTCATTGGTGGGAATATCCTCAGATTAATATTTGATTCAACACCGATTATAAGTGTAAATTGATATTCAATTGCTGTGAAATTACTCCAAAAGAATTTGTTACTGCGATGTACTTGTGGCGGCGAAGGTAGATCGGGGAAACCCAAATCTCGATCAACATCGGCTTAAACCAAAGGTTCGGTAAGAATCAACAAAATATGAAATCAATTTCTTCATATGATTTTTTCCAGAGAAATTTACACCAAGAAAAACAACTTTGATCGATCTAAAAGTTGATTCGAGAAACATAATCCACATCTCTTAATTTATATCACCCCTCCAACCATTTGAATCTAATCTACTTTTGATTTTTTATCTAATCAGGGCTTCTATCGCAGTTGCAGAGAAAAGAAGATATGGAAATGGGACATGTTTATCTTTTAGGTTTATTATGATGATACAATCATGGCCGTTTATTTAGGTATCTTGATTAGATTTAGACGCGTGTATTTCTAGTAACGGGATCTTAGGAAATTTGTGGCCATTGTTATTATTAATGAGGTTAATAAGGTAATAACGTCAATTCTGTTACGGAAATTACAACATTGTTAAGTCAACGAGTCAGCTTAATTATCAACGGCAGATTTAGGTACCAACCCTTAATATTTCAAATATTGGGTACCAAACCAATGTGTTGGTCATTTTTTTTTTTTTTTTTGCTACAAAGGAAAATCTTTATTTGATCAAGCAATGTCATACAGAATAGAGTTTGACAGGAAAGAAGGAAAAACCCTTCCCAACTATTACAGATACCCTTTTTACTGGGCTTGTTTTGCAAGATTATCTCGCACATTTATTAGCTAATCTATTTATGTGCTCACAGGAATAACTCTCAAATTGTTTTAACAGATTACTAGTGTCTTCAATAATGCCTCGCAGTTCCCATGGGATGTCAGACTCTTCCCCTTTTATAGCTTGAATGAGACTCTTGTAGTCAGACTCGATGATAATCTTCTTAGTAAATTGTTTTAACAGATTACTAGTGTCTTCAATGCGTTGGTCATTTGCTGGGTACCAAACATTAAATAGCCCTCAAAATTATTCTTCTTCTAAGTAGACAAATCGCATGAGAAAAAAAAAAGAAAAAAGGACAAGAATGCACCAAATCATTTGTAAATTCACAAGAAGGCATAAAATATTAGAAAAGCAATTTTCCTCGCGAATTTCACGAATGATTTTTTTTTTTTCATAAAACAAGAGGAAGATACCCTCTAACATTACATATCATGGTTTGTTCCCAAGGTCAGATTGGGGTTGAACAAATGTACAACCGTATTCTAAGCATTTTATTACCTGACTCAAACATATTGTGAGTCTGATCTGACTAAAAAGAAAAAACAAACGGTCTGACATCTGTCTCAAGCCGAGTCAAATCCAGATCCCGAGTCAATAAAAAACAAACATGCTCTTAGTTGCACCAGCAGTAATTAAGAACGAGTATCAATCTTAAGCCACGTCTACTTATACATGTGTTGTATATATATTTGTGTGCGCTTCAAACTTATTTGGCAGTAGTTAAATCAAGTAATTGAGGCACGATTCGTGAATCTACGAACTGCTGGTTTTCCGAGAATTGATTTGTACCTTATTAAAAAAAGTAGTAATGAAATTTTAAGAATGACCTTAATCATGCACTCTTATTCTTACAACCCCGCCAGGTTATATAGTTTTCTATGACATTATAAATTTTTCCATATGTACTTATCTTGTATTTGGCATAGACGGTTGAAACGGGTACACTTAAAATCTTGAAAACTCAGTTTACAGATTTATAATCCATTTATATTAGGGTCTGGGTCTCTAAAAATTTGGTTTCGAAGGCTCTTATAGATATTTTTTTTTTTCTTTTTTTTTATTATAGAAAGGCTCTTATAGATTACATAACCTAAATATAGATTGAGGGAACATAATCTATGATATAAATATATAAGCTCTTATGGTTTTGATTTGCGGTTAGAAAATCAACCGTATTTTTAATTGTCAATTTTCTTTTATAAATCTTTCCAACCGTAAGTTATCCTGGATTTGTATATGGTTGGGAAAACATTAACTCCCGACCTTATTTAAGGTTTACGATTAGGAAATACTAAAGTATTTTGAATTTTCAAAAAAAATCCAAATTTTCCTAAACATAGGCTATCCTGGATTTGTCTATGGTTGGGAAAATATCAACTCCCAACCGTATATTTTATTTACGGTAAAGTTTCCTAACCGAAAGTTCAATTTTCAAGAAAAAAAAATCAATCTTTTTTTTTTTATCTTTAATTTCCAAGAATTATAAATCAAACAATTAGTCTAATCATTTAATTTAGTTAACGTAATCATTAATAATATCTAGAATACCGTTGTTACGGTGGGGAGGGCCGACCGAAGAAACACAAAACACCGTTGGTTGCATAGCGCGTTGTACATCTATTTTTGAGGCATATACATCGTTTTAATGGTTGCATAACCAAATTAGTGGATGCATGAACCAAAATACGACCGTATAAACTGTTAAGCATCCATTGTGGTGGCCCCGTAATTCGTTATGCATCTTTCTTTCTTTTTGGAATGATATTTTTAAGCATATACTACCTCCGTTTCAGAAAAAGAGATACTTCTGCAGTTTCATTTTTTCCTAAAAATAGGTCAAATTGAAAAAAGTGAAAGTACACTTTTCTTAAAACAAAATGTGAAAGTACAGTTTCACTTTTCCTGAAACGAAAAATTAGTTTATGCATACACCAAAATATGGCTACATGATGTGTTATGCATCCTTTGTGGTGGTTTGCATAATGGCTATGCATTCAATTTTTGAGAATTGTATCTAAAGTGAAAGTATCACTTTTCAGAACGGAGGGAGAACATCATTCTATTTACGAAAATGTCTAATACCTATTTGCCCTTTCTCTTCGGTTTATTTATGAAAATGTCTAATACCCATTTGCCCTTCTTCTTCGGTTTATTTACGAAAATGTCTAAAGAAAAAAAAAATGATTCATAGGGACATTTTTGGTTTTCTGCCCGAACCATTTCCAACTTTTTTGTGTCAATTGATCACTTACATTTTACAAAAAAATGACTGTATAGAAGGAATATAGAACGTCCTCCCTCGCTTGGTCGGTCGGCCCAATTAATGGAGGGCACTTTAGTAATTAACATAAGTAGTAGGATTAAAGTTCTGTTAACGACTATTTCATAATCCGATTTTGTCATTTTGTAAATCCTCGAAACAAAAACTTGAAGGCCCATGATAGGCTTCTAGATTCATCCAAGCGGTTTATCACCTTTCACGTTTTCAAAGATTTAGGTTATGTACGACTATTTCTGCACTTAATACAGTATTGATGGCTAGTGTTAATAAACAAAAGAGAAATATAATACGTATAGTATGAATCAGCCTTGCCCAAGTGTCTGGAAACAAAAAATCTTCTAATCTGCTATTGGATAAAAAAAAATTGATCAATCTATGTTTTCTCCGTTTGTTTCCCCCAAAATTTTGTCTATTTTCATCAAGTTGGTCAAACAACTACTCATCGATAACCATATTCTTCAAACTGACTAGTTCTCAATGTCCATATGTTTCCTTCCTCGTCACCCTCTTGGTGATTGATTATATATTTACCACCAGTACAAAGTTTTGCCTATAAATATACAACACATTTGGATACAAATTTCATCACTACAACTTACATATATATCCTATCGATCACAACACTCCCCTCTTCTTAGTAAAACCAACACCCCCCCTTTTCTTTTCTTTTTTGCCATGGCAACTCAACACAAGTATTCAGTTATCGTTCTATTTCTTGTTTTTGGGGCCTTAGTGACCGACTTTGCTAATGCTAGCTCATTGACAGTATGGAAGGCACCTGGTTGCACCGGTGGTGGCGAAGTTTATCAAGGATGTGGATGTAAGAATATTAACTACTATGCTGGTTACTATTTCGACTACACTGGTCAACCTGCTAGATTGTACGGCAGTTCTTGGTGTAGTGGTTCGGTCCAAGCTCGATTTACATCAGATGTTCGTAAGTGTAGCTCCTTTGGATGGAAGAGTATCTACATCGCTTGTTAGGTACTGTAAATGATCTGCCCCAGCCCGTTTGTGCATTTTTGCATGAACTTATCGTTAAAAAATAAAAGACCACGTTCTAGTAATTACTGTGGTCGGATGTGCGATGTTGTTCTTGTTGTGATTGCTTAATATGTTTTAGTTTGTATCGTCGATGGTGTATTGTGTGTGACAAGATGTACGTACTTGAATAAAGGCTGGGTCGTTATTATAAACTTAATCATGGGATCTTCTAAATCTTTTTCCCGCCTAGGGGTGTACATCGGGTCGGGCAGGCCAGCCCAAGCCCGATTATAGCACAGGCCAGGCCGGACGGGCTTGTAGTCCTTACTACCCATTAAGTTTAACAGGCCAGGCCGGGCCAGGCAATAACAAAAATTTAATGCCCATGGCCCGTCCATACCCGTGAAACAATACAGGCCAAGTCAGGTCGGGCCGGGCAGGCTTCGGGCCCAAGAGATAATTCAAAATTTTAAAGTATATATGTTTGTTTTTTTTGGCTTGATGAATGATGATATATTTGTAACTCGTTCAAATGATTCATATTCATTACTGTGAAATGTAATTCAGAATTTTCTCTAACCCCAATAAATTGTCCACATATGAAATTTAAGTTCTTGAGAGATCCATCACACTAGTAGAAAACTTTATTCGAGGCTATTGGCGATCGGGCAGGTGGGTAACTAAACAAAGCACGGGCAAAGCAACAGGCCGGACTCCAATATTTGAAAAAAAACCCGGTCCGCCCACTTATAATTATCGGACAAAGGCGGGCTAGCCCATGACAAATGTTCGGGCGCCCATGGGCTCCTTCGGACCCGGGCGGTACATGGCAGGCCGCAGGCTTCCGGGCATTCTGTACACCCCCATTCCCGCCACAGAGGCCACAGTTTACTATTATTGGGTCTTAAAAAAAAAAAAAAAACCATTGAGGATAAGGTAAAAAAAAAAAGTAACTCTAAAATTTACCTTAACACAATAAATATAACACATAATGTTGGAATTCTGAGTTTGGATTTGAAACAGTAACGGCTTGAAGGCATATAGAAAACTTTTCTTAAAACGTTATTTGCTCCTACTCACCAAGATTGTCTCTTCGTTTCCTAGGATACGGTCAAGTCTTCGTGCGACCGGCCACTAACAATATGGATGAATCACCCTTGAAATCTTAAGTACTATTACCCGCCTACAACATAAATATAGAAGAGACAAGAACCGTGTATATGTCTAGTATAGTTGTACTCTTTTATAGATTCTCAAGAGATGCGTTTCTTGCGTACCTATGCTAGAAAACTGATGAAAAATTTATATGTCATGAATACTTGCTGGTTCAATTCTTGAATAGTCAAATTCCTGTACAGAAATTTTGTAACTGATTATTGGTTCAGACGAGGATTGGTTATACAAACCAATTTTCTGATAACCAGTGATATACTCCCTCCATTTTTGGAATAGACATGATGTCATTTTTCTAGGTATGCAGGTATTATAATATTTAATTATTTATTAATTAACGTTTGAAAATTGTTGGCTTGACCATTAATGCAAGAATTATAGGGAATCAAATGTGTATGCTCTTGTTACAATTTGTTTGGATCAACGCCTTATTTAACAACCCTGAGTTCTGAACTTATCGTTGTACTAAAAAGTACTCTCTTGTGTTCCATTATTCCCTATCTTGTGTTTCATTATTGCCATCCTGTTTAAGTATGTTGGAAATAGGAAGGAAACATAATAAAACCAAAAGTAGAGGAGAAGGAGAATCAGTGTATTCCATTCATTGACTATTCTCGTATAAATTCAAAAGAGAGATAACTCTAGTTATCATGTGTTAGCTTGCATGTGAGGTGGTATTACATGTGTCTAGAAGAAGGGAGGTGCATGACATGTGTCCAAGGAGAAGGGAGGTTCCTACAACACTCCACCTTGGATGACCACCATTACAAACTTATTGGTTTGTCAAAACCTTGCTTTAAAACTTTCGTCGATTGTAGGATCAGAATATCGCGACATCAATACTTCGCGAGATCAATAAACAACAGCATTGCGAGGATGTCGCAGAAGAGTAAAATAAATGACGCAATGAATGACGAGAGCCAAAACATGAGAAAAGTGTGAAGATCTAGCGAAGTTTAGGAGAGTTGCGAGATTGTATACTTGTACACTTGCGATATTTCGCAAGTCATTCCCGAAAAATAAAGGACAACTTATTTGTCATCCAGTGTATACTACCCTATATAAAGAGTTGAATAAGTCAATTGTAGAGGAGGATTCTTTTGAGAGTGTTAAACAAGTCATTAGGAGAGAGAAAGTTGGTGGCGGTTGTAATTTCTTTAACTCTTTTCTATTTTATCTTGTGAATCTTCAAGGAAATAATCAATAAAATCATTGTTATTCATCTTAAAAATGTCTTAGTTGTGTGGAAAATTGTGAGGGGTGTAGTGTAGGATTTCCTGCAACTACATATTGGCGCTAGAAATGGGCTGTTTGAGTAAGGATACACATCGTGATTTAAAAGAATTTGGAGTAGTAGGGAAGAAATTTGATACAATTTTCAACAGTTTACCAAAATTAAGAAATGGTTAGAAGGAGAAATGCATCTGAGCAACCAACAACTGTTAGGAGAAGTAGGAGACTTGCCGGAGAAGAGAGAAATGAAATGGGAGAATCCTCAAGAAGGAACATAAGGAATGATGAGGAAAATCAAATTCAATCACCAATTCAACCAGTGACGGATAGAACTGTGGATTATGATAGAGTAAGCGTGCATACTTGGAGATCAGACTCTATGGACGAAGGGGAAGAAGAACAACAATTGGTAAACAATGGACAAGAAGGGAGAGACCGAGAGGGAATGGAGAAATAATTCATGGGAATGAAGAGATCGCATCATTAGAGGCGTTGAGGCAAACAATACATGAAGAGAGACGATTAGAAGCGAGAGGAACGTGCAAACTTGACAAGACAGAATCATGAACGAGGATGGAAAACATGAGATTACAAAAAGAAGGTCGAGAAGCACTACAAGGTCAAGCTCAAGATCGGTTAGAGAGGAAAGAAGGATAAATTTACCTACAGAAGTTGTTGATGAAGAAAACCAAGGAGAAGCGCAAAATCTAGGCAGGGAACATTGCGAGAGAGGAGAAATGATGGAAGATCGTTATATTCCACGTCCCGAGACTCTTCAAAATGGGCGAGAATGATGAAAATCAAGGAAATAGACAGCGTCGAGGCAAAATAATCGAGTTGATGAAGAAAATCAAGAAGAAGGAAGAAGAATATTGCATGGGAGAGAAGCACAGAGGAGGCAAAAAGAGATTGAGGATGAAATTGAAAGACATTATGTTGAACAAGCACGTCTAGCTCGCGAGAGAGAAAGATTGAGAGCAGAAATGGAGGAACAAGAGTTACAAGAGGCAATTCGCCAGAATAATCATGATAATCGAGTAAGAAGGCAAGAACAAAATCGCAACAATGATAATATTAATGAAGAATATGAAAGAGCACAAAGGAGAGCTGATAGGCATCAAAGAAGAGAAATCGATAGACATAATGGTGTGCAAATTCGCGAAAGAAATGAAGGAGAAGATCGCGAGAAATACGAGAAGAGAATGATGAACAAGAAAATCAAAGTAGACATGAATGCAGGCGAAGAGAAGCGGAACTAAAAAGACCAAAGTAGATTCAAATTCGATGTAAATGAGCAAATTTTGAGAGAACTGGCGAAATGAGAGGAATGATGAACAAGTAAAAGGGGGAGGAGGAAAGAGACAGGTTTGACGAAGCAATAGAAGAAGGCTGTGAAAACTCCGTTCACACAAGAGATACAATTAGGAGGAATACCACCGAAGTGCAATTTACCGACATTAATTCCTCCTAATTGTATCTCTTGTGCGATATAGCATATCAAAGCTTATATGAGATGTATGCTACAATGGGAGAATCATGATGCTATATTGTGCAAATATTTTGCATCAAGTCTGACAGGAGAAGCTTTGAAATGGTTTGAAGGGCTACCGAAAAATACAATAACATCTTTCAATCACTTACAAGCTATATTTTTAGGGGCATATATAAGTAATAATTCCTCGCGACCAGGTATTGAAGATGTATTTGGGTTAAAACAAAGGGTTGGTGAAAGTTTGAAGCATCTAACTTTGAGATGGAAGACAATGTGCAGCGAAATGGCTGGCCGAGTAGAGGAAAGATATCTCATCTTATCATTCATTAATGCTATGTTCGCGACAAATCTATTATACATTTAAATTTTTAGAGTCAAGAATACAATCACCATGACTGAGTTGCGAGAGCTTCAGGAGGAGTATATTGCTCTAGAGGAAAAGCAAAATGAGATGGAATCATACCTGTCGCGAATACAAGTTCGGGGAGCTGCGAATGCAAGTTTGTTACCCAAATTGATAAACACCGTGGAGAGTACCTCGCAAGATCAACAAGGAGTGAGGATACCAAATGATAGTCTGCAAAAATTGGTAGCTATGGGGAGTCGCGATCAGGAAGAATTTGAAAGAGAAAGAAATTTCTACAACCGTGGCGGAAATAATAAAATTCAGAGTCTTGATCAACCGCAAGAAACCTATGGAGGACAGAGGCATAATCCACAAGAGACTTATGGAGGCCAGAGGCAGAATTATCATAGAGGACAGCGAGGTCATAGAGTCGTATGGGAAGAAATCAAGATTCCACCACTAAACGCTAGTGTGGAGAAGATATGGGAAGCTATAATCCGATGGAAAACATACCGCACCATGAAACATGGGGAATGAACCACCTCCGTGTGATAGAAGTCATGAATTCTGTTCCTATCACCATTTTCATGGACACTTAACGAATGATTGTAGGAATATAAAACGAATAATCCTCGAATGATAGATCAAGGAAGCTAAACCAATTCTTAAAATGTGAAGAGAAGACTCAACCATTACCAACACCTCCGAGAAAATCACAGAGTAAATATGACAAAAGGGAAAGAGACATTTGTAGTAGAAGTTGGAACGAAGGCCAAAAACTTGTTCTGCAACTTTATCGTACATTAAATGCAGGACAATTGAAGATTTTCATGATAGTGTTCTCAGTAGAGTTTTCGCAAGATATATTGACAATAGAGAAGTAATGAATATCGCGAAGTCATCTCCACTGAAAGAATGGCAAGCGCAGATTATTTCTTTTACCGCAGAAGAAGTACCTAAGGGTGGCGAGTTGCATGACAGTCCATTAGTGGTGAGATTAGAAATTAATCCAAAACCTGTTGATGATGAAAGTGATGGTACATAAAATTCATGGGCAATAAATAGAATCTTAATTGATACCGGAAGTTCTGTAAACATCCTTTTTTACCACACCTACAAGACTATGGGGGGCAAAGATGAAGATTTGATACCTTCAACATATAAGATATATGGTTTTAATGGTACTGCTAATAAACCTAAAGGAGAAGAGAAGCATGCGAATACCATTGAATGGATTATCAATGAAATCTTGTTTTGCATAGTCGATGTGGAATCTACTTATAATGCATTAATTGGGTGACCCTGGTTACATGAGATCTTGGGTGTAGCATCAACTTACCACCAGTGCATCAAATTTCCTCATCCCAGCGGTGTTGGAGTTATAAAAGGAGATTGGGCTGAGGGACAAAAATGCTATGAAGTTGAAGTGGAGTCTTGCGAGGAAAGGGCTGCTGAAAAGAAGAATTGGAAGAGAAATATCAAAGAAGACCAAAGAAGAGAAAGACTGATGGTGGATACAATAGAAGTGAAAAATGAAGATATCTTGCGAAATCAATGCTTGAAGACAATTGGAAGTTGCGATGGTCTCGCAAAAGGGAAAGAAATATCTGGAAATTTAAATGAAGAAACAGAGAACAGCAGGAGTAAGAAGTGCAAGAAGTAAGTAATTGATTTTAGTGTTAAAAAAAAAATAAAAAAAAAATGAATGATGATGACAAAAACATGTCAAAAATACAAAGAATGTGATGATCGAAGAAGGAGTACGCGAGAATCTCGCTATTGATGAATGTAACGAAAGTTTAGTTAAATAATTATAGCGAGATCACAGCAAATGAAGCAAGAAAATATGAAAATTTCACGAAGAAGACGAGAAGAAATAATCAAAAATCAATGAATGATTACAAGAATTGACAGAAATGAATGAGTGAGTGAATGGGACGAACCTTTATGGCGTACTGATGAGTGCCAAATAGTGCATATTTATACACCTTTTTATTGGCATTTTACTCATCTTTTGCGCTTAGAAATCAGATATTATCCCATATTTTGTATTTTCCTTGTTTTCAAGAATAAATATTTGTATTAATTAATTTTGTGTTTTTAGGTAATAAATAAAGCTCGGAGAAATTGAGGAGCCAAAAGAGCGAAGAATTGGAGTCAAACATCTATGGAGCAGATAGCCAAAGCCCGCGCGCGAATCAGTTGCAACCCAACAAGGAAGACATGGGCTAGAGCTACCCATGACCCGGATCCGAGCCCATCCATTCAGAACCGTTAGATCTACATCCAACGGTCGCTGCCTCCACGCGCATCGAAGTTCGCTGCTCCGTGCAACACCAAAATAGCCCAATTCCTCCTCACCGTTCGGATCTCCCTTAGCCACATCCTACGCTCGCTCGGCCCCGTCCCATCGGCACTCGCCCGTCTCCGCTTCACAACAAAACCCCCTATCACCTATACCCAGTCGAGCAAAACCATTGCCACTTCCATCTTTCTCTTTCTTCCTCTCTTCCCCTGACAGACCTCTGCAAAACCCATTCTCTTCTTCCCCGACCAAACCCAGTTGCAGAGCCACCTCCGCCACCATCTCTCCATCTCTGACAGACGCACCATCCCCATCACCACCTCCTCAGCTACCCTCGCATCACCCATCTCCATCCATAGCTTCTACCATAACCTAGAAGCTAGGGTTGAGATGATTGAAGCTAGGGTTTCACCAAATCCCTTGCATGGTCGATTCTGAAGTCAGAGAGCCGATCAAACAGAGCCAACAACTATCTCAGAGGGTATGGGCGAATAGGTTAGCATTTAATTTCTACTTTGGAGAAAATTAGGGTTTTGAATATTTGGGCATGTATAAATAGCAGTGAAATATTTGTGTTAGGGTTCATGCCTGGATTAGCCAGAGCAGCAATTTAGGTTTAATTATAGATTAATTGTTGTTTTTGATGTTCTAAATCAAAGTGCTAGGGTTTGAGATGAAACCCTAGCTTATCACTGTGTTTTTCATATTTCATGTATTGTTCTTGAGTGCTTAATTACTTTTAAGATAGACTTAATCTCAGCATGTTAACACTTTGCTCTCACAGTGTATGCCTTGTATGCACTGTAGTTAGAATATCTCTGTGAAGATTATGCTACAACCCAAACTCAACCAGATTGTTATTAATCCTTAGATTAGCTGTGCTTAAGATAGACAGTTAATGCTATGGAGAGATATTTTAGTTGTGATTAAGCTATCAGTCGGAGAAACTTCTTAGATATAGGGTAGATTTGACACCTCTCCCTTATCTGCCATAGAAACAAGAATAAATTCATGAGTTGAAGACATAGTGTAAGTTAAAGGTGGATTTGAAGACCCTAGTATCCCCATTGTCACTAGTTACATCTTAAGTTCACTATTTCAGTTCACTGTCACAATAACATCTCAGCCGTATCGGCAACAAAGCCCCTGTTGTTACAATATCACATGAAACTCAGTTAAGTAAGCCTTTAGATCAACCGTAGCACTACAAGTCTCTGTGGGATCGACCTGTACTTGCCACGTCTCCGATAGACGCTGTGCACTTGCAGTTTAAAATGTAGGCTAAAATATAAACATCTTTTAAGGCCTACCAAGTTTTTGGCGCCGTTGTCGGGGACTTGGCGTGTGCTGTCTTGATTTCTTTTGGCTTGTTTAACTGACTTTCATTTCCCCCTGTAGATACTCACCTTGCATTGTTAATTTTAGCCCTGCATTGTAGTGTAACTTAGTTTCCATTGTTCTTTGTTTTACATCAGTTTTTTTTTTTTTTTTTTTTAACTTAGCTTCCTTGTATTATAACTTAGTATAACTGGTAGTTCTCATCTGTAGTTGTAGCTATAAATTTGAATTCTCTTTCACTTGCATTAGCTTCATTTCATGTAAACTGCATTTGTAGGCTGTATATAGTAATTTGCATTTCTTTCTTAGTTCTTTAGTGTTAGCTGTAATCTTTGTCATTCCTTTCTCACCTGCACTTCAACTTGACATTTCAAGTGTGGCACTACTCATTAGCTGGCAGTGTAAAGTTTCTCAGTATTTTGGCCCATAATCTCTAAGCTGTAAGGTAATAGTGCATTGCACTCAGCATCTGGCATAGGTTGAGCTCAAAGCTTACGACTTGGCACGACACTACATTTTCAAGGCAACTTTGCAACATTTTCGTAGCTGTAGCTTAGTAGAATATTTTAAGCTCGGTTGTAGTAGCAGTTCATACCTCTTGAGTATTTACAATTTCGAATACGGCCCCTTTCAATTGAGCCAGCAGTGCATGCTACTCATGTCTGCAGAAGCTGAGCAAAACCAAGAAAGGATAAGAGAGCGGAACTCGAGTTCACAAAGCTCGAGCAACCGGAATCCGAGTAAGTGGCTCCATGAGTGAATACACCGAGTTATATGAGCATGACCTCGTAACCCATGTTAGGCTAGCATCTATACCAGAGCTGTATGAATATGAACAAGTTGTATGAGCATGACCTGAGGTAACCATCTACATGAGTTGTATGAGTTGTATGTCTTTGTTTGCGCACCTGTGCGCATGTGTGAGACCCTGTTGAACCTCTTCAACCAGCCCTGTGTATATAATCTCAGCTCGTCTGAGCCCTGTGCTGTAACACCTAACCTCCAGCCCCTGCAGCTGTGAGTTAGGGCTTGATAGTCAAGCTAGCCGCAAACCAAGTAGCCAAGCCGCAAACCCAAAGTTGATAGCAACTGAACTTGTTGACTGCTAAAGCCTGCCAGACCCTACCTGAGAATTTGTGTGAACCCTTAGCCTAGGTTAGCTCAGCTCCATCCCCTGTAGCTGTTGAGCCTAAGCTGCAGCCCTAGTGATACCAACTGAAGCGCCTCACTACATCTGCCCTGTACCAAGCCTGTTGACAGACTTGTATGAATGTCTGTGTGGTAATCTGTGTGCATGCTGCTAAATTTGAGCTTAGCCAAACGTGTCAATGACCTGAGAAATCATCCCTGAGTTGAGCTTGCATGAGAAATTAGCAACCTTGCTGTCATATTCGCCTGTTGCATTAGCTACCCTGCTCCCTTGCTAGCCCCTGAAGCTGCAAATTTGAGCCAAGCCATGAGCATAACTCAGCCCCAGTTGCTGCCTGGCCTTGGCTGAGGCCTGTACTTGTGTGCTCTGTGCATTGGAAGTTGGCTGAACTAGCCATCTTTTGACTGAGCAACCTTAGCTTTGACAAGGCCTGAGCTTTTAACTCCACCTGACCCCGTAGCTGAGCCTTGGCTAAACTGTCAGTGGTGCTCAAACCTTGAATCTCTGAAAAGAATGCATGATGCTGTGAGTGATACTCTGCTGGATACCCTGTGATGTAAAATGTTCAATTTGTGAATCAGTTGACACCCTAAGCATGTTGTAGAGTCCTAGCATTGCCTTTTTGCTGTGCCTGTGCTACATCTGTGGAGTTGTATCAGCATAAAGCTGATCTTTAATATCCATGATGCTTTGAACTATTATACTTTGAAGTGCTAGCATCAACCTCTGCAATTAGTGTGTGAATTTTTGATATTTTATGCTTAGTGTGTGAGTTTGCTTGAGCTGGAAACCTGTGCATAAGCTGAGGCTGCACTAAGGCCACTGTGTGCTGTAACTTGCATGAGTTGTGCTGTTCACCTTACCCAATTTGTGCTTTGCTTGTGCTTTGCATCTGCAGCAACTAGCCTAGCACCTGTATAACCTTGCCAACCTCAACTCAGCTGCACACATAACCTGTGATGTATGTGAGTTTGCCAACTTATGCATAAAACACCTCGTAAACCGACCGAGCCGCACACTGCCGGGCTTTGCACAAACCCGAAGCCCACAACCACTAGGCCTTGCTTTGCATCTGAACCCAACTTGAGTTGAGATGTTGGGCTTCTTATAAGCTTGTTCTTTGCACAAATCTGAAGCCCACTGTACCACAAAGCAACCTTTTGGGCTTACACTTAGAATCAGGTGCCATTTTCTTTTGTGGGTTGTATCTCACTGGGCTTGCATATAAACTGGCTGTGCATTTGCACTTAGACTAAACAACCTGGGCTTAAACCAAACAGAGCCCACAGTTCCACTGGGCTGTACATTCCCAACAAAACCAAATAAGCCCACAAAAACCAAATCAATCCCAACAAAACCAAACCAGCCCAAACAAACCAAATCCCACACAAACCAAATGAGACCCAATAAACCAAATGAAACCCAATAAACCAAACTGAGTCCACTACAACTGGGCTTTGAGTTCAATTTGAGTTGTTAAATCATGTCAGGATTTTGGTCTGCATCTGGGGATGGAAACAAATCCATTAGAGAGCTTGCTTACGGGCATGCTTCACAGTATGAACTCCCCACATACCATAGTGATTTTAGGGAATTTTATGAGCCTTCTCGGGCCCTGACCTCACATACCCTAATCATTATGAGCACATGCATCATCCACCACAGGTTGAAAATGAACACTTTTCTCATACCAGGTCATCACTTTTAGATCAATTAGAAGCTCAAGTATCTCGCTTTAGAAAGGCAATTACATGAGCAATCAGCCGAATCTAATTTCCCCTAGGCAATATGAAATTTATGCATGTACCTTATGTGGTAGCTTAAACCACCTGCTGAGAACTGCTATATTTTGAATGATTTTAGACAGGTTTAAGGAAAACCATGATAATCCAATGTACGAATTGTCTAGAAGTGACTATTGGGACCATAATCAACCCGCACACATGCATCATTCACCACAAAGTGGGGAGATGAACAATTTTATACTCCCCAACTCCTAGTTGGCAATCAATAATGGAAACACTCATGGAGCAAAATGCTAGGCTTGAAATGAATGCAATGCATGACCATCCACATAGCAACATGTCTGAATTTCCCTTCTCTAGTGAACCTCATGCACAACCATACAGTGAATATCCATATGAGGAATGCATACCCACTAGTGAAGACTCTCCTTCAATAGAACAACTCACTGTGATTCTTCAAAGGAACCTGATTGAGTTACAAAATGATAGGATTGAAAATAGTGTTTCTAGTCTTACTCATGCAACTAACACTGAATATGAACCTAATCTAGAGGTAGATGAGTACACTAAAAATACTACCATTATGAATGGAGAGATGAATTTTTGCTATGATGATGATGATGAATATGAAGAGCATGTGTATTTTGAAAATATAGTAGAATCTTTAGGTTCAGAGACATTAAGTGTCTCTTCTGTGAACCCCATGAATGATGCTTCTTCTAATATTCATACATGTGATGATGATGTGGAACCCGTGGAATTGTCCTGTGAATGTGAGCATGCTTTACCACCTGTTTGTGACCTAGGAATAGCTGAATTGTCTGTTGACACAGATGATTCAATGCATATGTCTAATTCCATGCCTAGGTTACAGCATGATATCTCTCCTGGTTATGTTATGCATGAGAATGATGATGAGTATGACCTAGAGATTGATGAATTGTTCTATGCAGGTGAACATGATTTACCCTCTTCTGACTTTAGGAAAGTGTGTGATGGTGCAAATGATTTTATACATGAAAACAACTTAGATGTACCTAACCTCTCTCCTGAGTCACAAATTGAAACTCCTCCACCAAACCTAGGTGTAGTTTGTAACAAAATTGCAAAACCAACTTTTCGAAAATGCCTAACTTAGGCCTAGAACTTTGTGCTTCCAAAGTCCTCTTGGACTACTTTGCATCAAAGTATAACACCTTTAGGGAACCACGGTTGGAATGTGTATGTCTTTGTTTCTTAGCAAAACTCATTTTGAGTTAGACCTTTTGCATGATGTACCTTTAAAATTGCAAGATTTTGTGCTCAAAACCGCATCCGTTCACAAGTTTAGGTTGGGGGAAACTCATTCTCATATACGATCTTACTTGCACTCTCATATTATATTTGTGTAAGACTTGTTGATGTTTGTATATGCGGAGTCTTTTGGGTTGATCCTCAACTCTTTAGGCCCATTGGTATATAGTGACTTTTCATTGTATATAATGTAGGACTTGTTAAAATTTTCTTTTCTTGAATCTTTGAGTCTTCTTGTGCATTTTTTGTGCTAATCCGATATGATCTCCACTGAGAATGTTGGATTCTAGCCTTGACAAATGAAGCTCCAACCTTGCTTTTCGCCGACATCCGGTAATCTCTTCCCTTTCTCTACTCAAAGCATAGTTCCCATGGTATGTGATTTATTTAAATTTTTCCTATCTGTTGACACATTGAGGACAATGTTTGATTTAGGTTTGGGGGTGCATTTGCATTTGCATATAGAGTTTTTAGTCTTTTTAATCATATAGAGTTTTTAATCTTTTATTTTCAAAAAAAAAAAAAAAAAAAAAAAAAATCAAAACTTTTTGCAAATAAAAACCTCCAACTTTTAGAGATTTTAGAGTCACTAGCATGCTTCTAGCTATGTTTACATAGAGAATTTTTTTCGACCGAAATAATGAAGTTAGAAGTACTAGGAGAACACAATCGGGTTTCTTAGTTGATTAGAGCGTTAAAGTTGGATTTAACCATACTTAGGAGGGCGAATTAGGTCTTTGTTAGATATTCGGTAGTAGAATTGTGATCACCCATAGTGGAGACTACCCATTTTACATCAAGTGAGGCACCAACCTTCAATTTTTTGCAACTTTCTAGAAAAGCTGTTAGAGTGTGTGTCACCGTACATCAATTCCGGGTAGGAATGGTGAGCTACCCAACTTCGTACCACTTTCAGCACTACTTTTGATCTCTTGAGTGCTAGTTTTTGTCAATCATGAGGGTGACGTCTAAAGATGAAAACTCCTTCTAAATATCGATTTGCAGTTAGCATCACTCTCTCTCTCAATCAACAGACCCATAGAAACACATCATCGTCAGCAAACGGAGCATCATCAGAATATTGAAAGAAAAATTGATATAGTCCAAGGTTTACGTGCAACAAAGAAAAAGAAAAGAAAATAGGATGAGAATTAATAAAATTTATAAAATCAAGACAATACAAGTTGTGGAAAAATTGAGTGATAAAGTCCTTTATCCATGGAGTTAGTTGTTTCATTATTTGTATTTTTATTTTCACTTATTGTAAATTAAAAAAAATATATATATATATATATTGTAGTTTATTTTCTTAGTGATACCACCATGGTAAAGATGAATTGAAAAAGAAAAATCCAAACAACAAGGAAATTGAGTAGAAAAGTTAAAAATTGTCAAGTTTTGTGAAGTTTAGAAGTTCGTCATCAATAATTGAAGACCGAAGATTGAAGACGTTTCTATGGTTCCTATGAGAGAGTGATATTAATTGCCGATCGGGTGAGAAGTGAGTGAGTACTCCCACCCTTGCTAATGGTTGATTTCCTTTCTTAGAGATCATCGAAAAAGATTCTTTTATACACACCTACGTGGAGTCTCCCGGAATTATTTCGGAAGGTTATCCTTCTTACCTACAACGTGTGCGGGATTTCTCTCTTTATTCGCCTGCACACATGAGAGACTAAAAAAGCAATCTTTTTGAGTGCAATTATCATAAAACCCTAATAGTGAGGCGAAGTCGAGGCTTATGATCACAATCGAATCCGAATTCTTTCATATGGTATGGTTACTTCTCGCTCAAAGACTTAAGGATGAGAATGCGTTCTTTGGTAGTTCTAACTTCGTTACTAGCATGCATAAACTCTATGTCCTCATAGCTCCTTGGATGCTTGAGACTCTTTTACACTCGAAGATTGGAGAAGGTTTTGTGGGTACACCTCTGGTAAACCCTCACGAGACTACAACTCGTCCACTAGGGACACCTAGGGGTTTAAAGGCTTAGTGCATACGCTAAATGCATTCGAGAGACTGCGACAGGGGTATAGTTAGGATTTCTTAATTTCTGTTTCACTTGAGGACAAGTAAAATTCGGGTTTGGGGGTATTTGATGAGTGCCAAATAGTGCATATTTATACACCTTTTTATTGGCATTTTACTCATCTTTTGCGCTAGAAATCGGATATTATCCCATATTCGTATTTTCCTTGTTTTCAAGAATAAATATTTGTATTAATTAATTTTTGTTTTTAGGTAATAAATAAAGCTCGGAGAAATTGAGGAGCTAAAGAGCGAAGAATTGGAGTCAAACATCTATGGAGCGGATAGCCAAAGCCCGCGCGCGAATCAGTTGCAACCCAACAAGGAAGACATGGGCTAGAACTACCCATGACCCGGATCCGAGCCCATCCATTCAGAACCGTTAGATCTACATCCAACGGTCGTTGCCTCCACGCGCATCGAAGTTCGCTGCTCCCGTGCAACACCAAAATAGCCCAATCCCTCCTCAGCCGTTCAGATCTCCCTTAGCCACATCCTACGCTCGCTCAGCCCGTCCCATCGGCACTCTCGCTGTCTCCGCTTCACAACAAAACCCCTATCACCTATACCCAGTCGAGCAAAACCATTCCCACTTCCATCTTTCTCTTTCTTCCTCTCTTCCCCTGACAGACCTCTGCAAAACCCATTCTCTTCTTCCCCGACCAAACCCAGTTGCAGAGCCACCTCCGCCACCATCTCTCCATCTCTGACAGACGCACCATCCCCATCACCACCTCCTCAGCTACCCTCGCATCACCCATCTCCATCCATAGCTTCTACCATAACCTAGAAGCTAGGGTTGAGATGATTGAAGCTAGGGTTTCACCAAATCCCTTGCATGGTCGATTCTGAAGTCAGAGAGCCGATCAAACAGAGCCAACAGCTATCTCAGAGGGTATGGGCGAATAGGTTAGCATTTAATTTCTACTTTGGAGAAAATTAGGGTTTTGAATATTTGGGCATGTATAAATAGCAGTGAACTGTGTGTGTTAGGGTTCATGCCTGGATTAGCCAGAGCAGCAATTTAGGTTTAATTATAGATTAATTATTGTTTTTGATGTTCTAAATTAAAGTGCTAGGGTTTGAGATGAAACCCTAGCTTATCACTGTGTTTTTCATATTTCATGTATTGTTCTTGAGTGCTTAATTACTTTTAAGATAGACTTAATCTCAAAGATGTTAACACTTTGCTCTCACGAGTGTATGCCTTGTATGCACTTTGTAGTTAGAATATCTCTGTGAAGATTATGCTACAACCCAAACTCAACTTGATTGTTATTAATCCTTAGATTGCATTGTGCTTAAGATAGACAGTTAATGCTATGGAGAGATATTTTAGTTGTGATTAAGCTATCGGTCGGAGAAACTTCTTAGATATAGGGTAGATTTGACACCTCTCCCTTATCTCGCCATAGAAACAAGAATAAATTCATGAGTTGAAGACATAGTGTAAGTTAAAGGTGGATTTGAAGACCCTAGTATCCCCATTGTCATTAGTTACATCTTAAGTTCACTATTTCAGGTTCACCATCACAATAACATCTCAATGTAGTATCGGCAACAAAGCCCCCGTTGTTACAATATCACCTGAAACTCAGTTAAGTAAGCCTTTAGATCAACCGTAGCACTACAAGTCTCTGTGGGATCGACCTGTACTTGCCACGTCTCCGATAGACGCTGTAAACTTGTAGTTTAACATGTAGGCTAAAATATAAACATCTTTTAAGGCCTACCACGTACACCCTAGTTCGCGAATGATATTTCGTAAGAGGCAAATGTAAGACCTAAAGTGCATCATATAAGGGGGTATCTCTTGACATGGCTCAGGGAAAAGGTTACACCGCCCCTGGAACCTGAGTCATGATGATTTGGGGCCCATGAAAGCCTATCCAGGGGAGATACCTTGGATTTCCAACTATATATATAAGGTTATACCCTGGTTGGACGACCGAGGGTCTCTTCCAAGGAGTCAGTGTATGACCAAGGCGTCGAGGTACACGGTTGAGCCAAGAGTGCCTGGGGCATTTGAAGTGTCTCGGCCATTCTTGGAAAGTCTTGGCACATGCTGCACTCTACCAAGAAAACTCCACTTAGGGTGCAGTCTCGTAACCATAAACCCTATAGGTATAAGGGATAAGAGGCTGTGAAAACAATTGGTTGTTGTTAAGACCGGATGGGAGGAGCTAGTCTTGTATGGCCGATATACGCTTCCTTAAAGGGGCAACCAGGGAGATGATAAGGGCGGCACCCTCCATTAGGGAGCTGATAAGTGTCAAAAGACGCAAATGTCATGAGGCTCTAGTTTCGCAAGAAAATTTAGGCTTGTCATATTTGTGCGATGATCCTGAAGAGGCAATAATACTAACGCGAGGGTAAGACGAGATCAATGGGTCTTTACATGCAAGTGTAAACACGTCCTGCGATTTCGTCGCAAGACGGCAATGTCATGGGGCTTTATGTTCGCAAGAACATTTAGGCCTGTCATATTGTCGCAAACGAAATATCCTGCAGAGTCAAAAATACTAAAGAAATGATAGGACAACATCAATGGGTCATTACATGAAAGTGTAAGGACGTCCTGCGATTTTGTCGCAAGACGTCAATGTCATGGGACTTTATGTTCGCAAGAATATTTAGGCCTGTCATATTGATGCAAAATGAGGGGTGGAAAAATAAGACCTTTAACTAGGAAGGCAAAATAAGACCACACAAAAACAATGATAAGGCAAGATCAATGGGTCATTACATGAAAATGTAAAGACGTCCTGCGATCTTGTCGCAATGATGAATTTCAACATAAATAAAGATACGATAACACAAGAAATTGAGTAAGCAAATAAGCTTGCGAATACGAATATATTTCTTCATTTATTTGTGGAGAATTAGCAACAGCAGTTGCGAAATTAAGAAGTATCATTACTCAAAGATTATCGACTTAATTTCTCTCATGTGAAAATAAATAACAGCGGCATGTATGGGAATGATTAGAGTAAAAACTTGTTATTTATTTTCATATGATAGATTTACAGTAAGAGATTACAAAAATGGAAGACAAGAAGAGAAAAAGGAAAATGGAACAATCTTTCAACTCATTCTTCTTCTTCATCAGATTCTTTATCAGATTCCTCTTCTTCGCTTGCATCACTATTAGAGACATCTGAGAAAGGCATATTTTCAGGAATTCATCGAGAAGACTAGGGTATGAAGAAAGAGGAATGTTGTGGCCATTGCAAACTTTTTCAATAGTTTGATTGCGTAAAACGGACAGCATCATTATTGAAATTCGCCACGTAGTTTGTAGTTGCTTCTTGACTTAGAATATTTGTCATTGCGAAGAGAAGTCTTTTGCAAGTTGTGCTTTTTTGATTCAAGTTCCTTGATTCTAGTTTGAAACCTCTTCTCGGATTCTCGAACATATGACAATGAGTTAACAACTTAATAGCAGTTTCATAAAAGAGCGCGAAAGGTAATGAAGAACAAGTAAACAACCTTCTGGGGAAATCATATCTTTAACCAAGGCATTATGCTCGAAGCATGAAGGCGACGTTAACACCAAAGTTATTTCTGGCATTATCTAGAACCTTCGCATCCCAAGAGAATTCATCATCATTATTTATGACAAGAAGCGAACGAATTTGATTTTCTCGCTCATTAAGTATGGCATTTTGGTGAAGAAATTCATCTCGTTCAATTTGGACTTCAAGAAGAGTTTTTTGGAATTTCGCTAATGCTTGTGCACCTTGATTAGCAATGCGATCCGTATCATCTATGAGGCTGCTAATTTTCTTCCTTAGAATATTATTACTCTCCTGGGAGCTAAGATATAAACGCTTAAATCGGTTGGCTAAACCTAAACTAGATCTATGTTCAATTTCTAAAAGATGAAATTTGGTTCGAAAATCATTTAATGAGAGAGAATTAATCTTGTTTGAAGAACTACTTAAAGATTCATTGAGATGAGCTTGCGAGCATCATCATCCATAGGTTAGGGGAATGAATGGAGAAGGATGGCTTAAATGAGAAAGATTATAAATGTCTGCCGAAAATGATAAGTCAGGCAAAGAAAAATAAATGACAAAGTAGAAATGAAGAAAAGAGAAGGGTGTTATACCATAAAGTTGCTGATTAGCACTATGATGAGTAGATATTTTGTCCTTCCGGGGAAGAAGACTCAACTTCCATTTGTTGAATTTTAGCATCCTTCTTGCGAGATGTCGCAACTTCAATTTCTAGTTCTTTGTTCTTCTCCTTAAGTTGAAGATTTTTCTTTTCAAGATTGTTGCGTCTTTTCTCGAGGTCCGAGGAAACAACAAAGGAAGCTCTCCCGGACTATAAAGGAAAGTAAAGAAATTGTTAAGATAAGGTTTATAATCGAAATCACAAAGAAATAAAGAAATATGAACATACCAAGGGCGAAAGTGCATTTAAGCTGGGAGTCATTGTTCGAGAAACTCCACGAAAAGAATCATTATCCACTAGCAGGGGGGCATCACAAATATTTACGAGAGCTTCGTAAGTAGCAGATAAATGATCATCTCCCAATCCTTGCATAGAATCAGAGAAGACACTAGACAATTGCGCCATAGCAGATTCGACCGAATGATTCTCCTTTGCAAAAGAAGTATCAACCTCATTTTTATCTTCATCAGAATTCTCGCTGGTTTGGGAATTAGAATGAGAAGAGGGATGGACTTTCCGTTTTTAGAAGATGGAGAAGAAGATTTATCCTTGCGAAGAGTGATTTTATTCTTGCCTTTAGCCTTCGCAGCTTCAGGAATGTCAATTTCTTCAACGCCAACCTTCGCACACGAATGAAGATAAGAAACAGAGGCAACAATATTGTTAAAAATAATAAGGGAAAATATTTTTACTTCATCCGTGATTGAACGAAGTATCATGAGTACTCGCTTTTGGATTTCTTTTGTAGCTCTTTCTTAATTTGATGATCTGAAAAAATCGCAAGATTAGATATAAAAGGGAGTGAAGATTGTAAAATAAGTAAAAATTAGAAGTATACCTCTTTTGCCTTTTCGGGCCAATTAAATACCCAAGGCTGATAGTTTGCGAGATTCATAGGAGTATATTGGAACCAGAAATGTAAGGTCAGCTCAAAAATAGTGGAAAGACCAGACCACCTCTCATCTTTAGAGTATCGAGGAACGTTGTTCTTGCGAGAATGCCAGTCAATATCTAGCATGAGTATCTTATCGTCGGAAACGTTCTCTTTTCTTTTCAATCGGGCACCCAATGAGACTTATCATTTTTCATGTGTATTACTTCATAATTTTCAAAGAAATTTTCTACAGTGTATTTCGCAGCGACTATCTCTAAACTTGCGAAATTAGGATCTTTAACGTTATCAGGATAAAGAGATCCCTTACCAGCGCCGCGATTGGCGAATTCAAGCATTAGACGGATGCAATCACCACTTAGTTGGTAAATAGCTCGCGATAATTTCTCATGAGCAAGAATTTCATAGAACAAGGGCGATTCGGGATCGTACGGAGGAATGGGAAGACTGCGAGGATTTGACCTAGCGAGATTATGATTTTCGATCATCACCACCGATGATCGATAAACAACTTTGCAGAAAGAATAGATAAAGATTCTTGATTGGGAATAGTAGATAAGGTGAAACCCTTATCTTGTAATTTCTTTTGAGTTTCATCAAAAAGGTTTTCATATTTACGACTAGAAGGAGCCATTCTTAGAGTATGGGAATGATTAGAGAATTGAAGATCAAGAGAAAGAAGAAAATGAAGATTTACAGTAGCATAAATTGCGGAGGAAGAAAGTTGAAGAAAAGTTGCGAGAGGAAAAGTAAAGAGAAGAAGAGAAGGGGTGAGAAAACTATATATAGAGAGAAGAATCCTCGAAGAAACAAATGCATTTAATGCGAGATGGGACGTGAATGGTCAAGAAAAACGGTTGAAAAAGACGTGTCAAGAAAAGAGTGGAAGAAGAAATATACCGTAATAAATTCCGTGTAAAAGTACTGGATTGAAACAGATAAAGATGAACGATTGCGGACATTTCAAAATGTTGGTTCTCATGACATTCTCTTCTTCGCAGAAGACATGAGAAGAGGCAAGATGTAGGGATCGAGAATATCGCGACATCAATACTTCGCGAGATCAATAAACAACGACATTGCGAGGATGTCGCAGAAGAGTAAAATAAATGACGCAATGAATGACGGCATGCCCAAAACATGAGAAAAGTGTGAAGATCTAGCGAAGTTTAGGAGAGTTGCGAGATTGTATACTTGTACACTTGCGATATTTCGCAAGTCATTCCCGAAAATAAAGGACAGCTTAGCTGTCATCCATTATATACTACCCTATATAAAGAGTCGAATAAGTCAATTGTAGAGGAGGATTCTTTTGAGAGTGTTAGACAAGTCAATACAAGAGATAAAGTTGGTGGCGGTTGTAATTTCTTTAACTCTTTTCTATTTTATCTTGTGAATCTTCAAGAAAATAATCAATAAAATCATTGTTATTCATCTTAAAAATGTCTTAGTTGTGTGGAAAATTGTGAAGGGTGTAGTGTAGGATTTCCTGCAACTATATCGATGAAAAACTGGTCGAAGGAAAAAGACATTTGAGCTTCTAAAAATGGCGTCGCTTGCAAGAATTTTCTCCTTCGTAATACCGTGTCAGGAAAAATATTTCGCACAAAAACCTGAATGAGAAGAACAACCTCAACCGAAGTTGTATTTCTAGTGTTTTGTTGTCTCATTAAAAACCTTGTCGAGTAACAAAACCCTGTGGGAAAAGTAACATCGGTGAAGTAAACGAGTACAACACACTTTGACGTCATCATTACATCGTTGGATACTCCCCCTAATGACGACATCTCCCCCTGATGGCGACATCTCCCCGGTTGCACTTCCGATATTAATGTTGTCTCATCAAAGACCTTACCAAGTAACAAAACCCTATGGGAAAAAATAACCTAGATGAAGGGAAAAAGAGTACAACATACCACTAGGTACCTTCCCTGTCATATGAAAGTTTCTTTAGTCCAATACAAATCATGGGAGCTTGGACAATTCCATTAGTCCTATATGGTCGAACTCTTCCTTTAGTCTTATGCAGTCAGACACCTCCTTTAATCTTCTGTATTCATGCAATCACGTGAGTCGGACAATTACTTTAGTCCGATGCATTTGGGCAATTCATTTAGCCCTATGCAGTTATGCAATTACAGTACTTTGGACAATTCCTTTAGTCATATATCTTTTACATGTAGTCATGGAAGTTTGGACAGTCTCTTTAGTCCTATACTTCTCACATGTGTTTCAGATGTGGACTTAGGTAATGACTTAGTAAATAAGTCTAACACATTTTAAATTGGACTTTACTTTACCGACTTGAATGTTTAGAAGACATTGTTGTCGTTGATTGTAAAATAACCCGGTGATATATATTGAGTATTATCACCCTTGATATACCTTGCTTCATCCGATCGACGCAAGTTGCATTATATTCGTAAATATAAGTTGGCTCTTCGGTGGTAGAACTCAAAACACATGTCCCTCTAGTGTATTGATAGGCCTGAACCATATACACTCACGAGAGGGCAATGATCTTAGAGTCGTTCTTGGAGGTGGCCACAAGGGTTTGCTTGGTCGATCTCTAGATACCTTTGTATTCCCAATAGTGAACACGTATCCAGGTTTAGGATCGACCTTTGCGTGGGTTTCAAAGGTACCCAGCATCAGCAAAACTAACCAAATTATTATTTTGGTTTTTGGTGTGAGGAGTAGCAATTACATTAGCATATTTCCTTTCGTCTTCATAGGGATAAAACAAACCCTTGTCAATGGTTCCCTTTAGGTATTTGTTAGAGCATTGCTCGGTCAAACTCGCATGCGTTGCTATCTCAAGCATGTTTGTAACTGTTAGTGATCAAAACTATAAGTCTTTATTTCTAGCCTATTTGTAGATGTCTCAGACTATGATATAGATAGTGTAGTTGAGCTTAAATCTCTCGACGTTCATCTCTTGAAAACGAAGAACTACTAAGGGGAGCATGTGGAACTTATTCGACAAAAGATATGTGGAGACTTGAACTTATCTATCACTTGGAAAGTCTATTTCTAGTATCTCATATATTGAGACATAAGTCGTGTTACGATATAGTTTTCTTTATACACATTTGAGATTTCGAGCTGAGTATATCTCCCTTACATATTTCTCGAAATATGTGTTGGCAAGCTTTTGCTTCGACGAAGTTCATCTTATATCATGAGAAAATTGCCGAATAACATATTACATGGTTTGTGTGATACAATCATTTGATATAGGCTTCGAATGTTTCGATAATGATTATTTCAATATCTTCAAAATTGTTTTGATGCTAATAGTGTGTGAAAAAGATTGTTGTCATTATAGAAGAATGTTTCAATGATTGAAATAAAGAGTTGATGATGTAACCATCTTTGGATATAAGCATATATAGTGTGTTC
>JAJJWW010002289.1:0-30553 GCA_023531295.1 Papaver armeniacum
CCACTAGTGGAAAATGGGGTTTTTTCCACCCACAGCCACGACCCTCATACACGGTCAATTGACCTTTGACCGGTCAAGACCGTATACGGGATATAAAAAAAACACGGAGAATAGATAAAGCGACTATAACGAATCATTATAATATATATTATTTTATTCCTAATTCTCACCGATGCTTTGACGGGGTGATGAGCTTAGTTTTTCAGTGGGACCCACTTTCTGTGAGGTGTCTCCCTATCCTTATCATCGATCTAACCTAACTCCTCGTCCTCACTATTTCTCTTCCTGCGCCTTATCTTCTCAATCTTCTTCTCTCCACTGCACCCCAAAATTGAAACTCGAAAAAAAAAAAAAAAAAAAAAAAAAAAAAAATCACTTGAACCATTGCTCTTAATCCCAACCCCTTTCTCCATCGTTTTCGTCTCTCCACAAAATCACCAAGTTCTCCAATAAACCCTATTCTAAATCTGTAACCACGGACTTGAGCAAAGAGGAAGAAATCCATTCTTCTTGAACCATTTTTTTCTTTTCATCTTTGCGGTTAAGGTTATTCCTAACCGATCTTCTTCTATTTTGTTGAGAGGGTTTATTTTTATACAACCTATGTTTAGATATGAAATAAAGTTAGGGTTTTGATTTGGGGGTTTTAATTTGTTAGGGTTTCTGTAATTTGTGTTTGTAGGGATTTTGATTTGTTAGGGTTCTTTTTTCTTTTTTTTTGATTGATTTTAGGGATTTTGATTTAAGGGTTTGTTGTTGAGGTTTTTCTCCTTTTATGCAGCATTTCTGATTTGCATTCTTTAGTTAAAGTTGAAATGCTTTCTTGGTTATAATTTCATTTGTTTGTTAAGTATATTAGTCTCTTGCATGGAACTATTGAAAATTTATGGTGTTGTATGTGTTGATGTTATCATAAAGACAAGCTTAAAAACATCTTGATTGTGCTATTGTATATTGTGTCATTATGATGTGACTCTGATTCATGTTAAATTATTTGAAATATATCTCAGGACTTCAAGAAGAGATGAATTGTTTTTTCTTTTTCGTATAGCATTTTTTAATTGGTTTAGTGTTGATTTTTGATTGCATCATAAGGATGGAGAAGTAGATGAAATTATGTGCGACTTTGATGAGCTCCCGAGACTCTTACCAAGCTTGGATTACACCTTGGTGAAGTTAAGAATATGCTTATTCAAGGTGGAAAGGTCTTTGTTTATATCTTCTAGGTTGAGGGAAGTTGATCTTGATATTCAAATGTTCTCTCGAAATGGGTATCATTGATGTATTGAGTTCAAATTTTGATTCCATTATTTTTATTGAAATTTCCAGTTTGTTTATATCTTGTTGGTTGAATTTTAACGGGTTATATGCTATTTCAGGGGTTGAATAATTGCTGATGGATTTAATATTGGTGGCGAAGTGTGTAAGTGGTGTTCGTGATGTTGATGGTGCTGTTAGCGGTAGTGTTGGAGGTGCATGTGTTGGTATTGTTGTTGCCAAAAGGTGGTGGTGGTATCTTAATAATAACATAAACTTTGATGTAAGTGATGAATCTTGCAGATAGGTTAAGTAATTATGGATTTGTTGCTTTGATTACTGAGGTATATATTGGTTTGTTTCTAACTGGAAGCAAGTACACCTTAGGATGATGATGATAAAAAGATGATCTGAAAATGAGATTTCGTTTTTTGTTAGCTGTTTTTGGAAGTGTAGAGTTTCCCTTAAATGTTTAGCATTGTGTTAATATTATTGGTTAATTATTTTATTTTCATTGTTGATTACAGCTTAAGGCTGCTGGACATACAGATTGCATTAAAGTCTATAACAGGTGTAGACAGTAGACTCATTTGATTCTTGATTGATGTAATTTCTTATATCTTTCTTTGGATGTAAGCGATTGTGTTGTTTCATTTAATCGGTCTTGAGAGGGAAAAACAATAAGAGAGCCAGGATTTGCCTTATTAACCGGGAGAAAACAAAGTATAAAACCTCTAAGTACCTTTTTGATGATTGTTTGACCTACAAAGACATTATGCAACTGAGAAGTATAATACAAAGGTAAAAACTAATTACTTTTGTTTATTTGTTGCAATTCAAATTCTCCTGCCATTCTGTAACTCACTTTAACTTGAAATACCTCATTCAACTAAAATAATCCAATTCATGTTCAATTTCGTTAGTTCGAAATATTCACTTATGAACCTTAGCATTTATTCAACTTCGTTAGTTCACAATATTCCCACAACTAATTATTGGGCTTCTCCTTGCTTGTTCTTTTCAGAAAAAGGTTAAGATAGGTGGAGAGTATGAAGAAAATATTGAGGTAAACGTTGTACTACTTTTGTTTTCTATTGGAGAAATCTAGGCAGAAAAAACATTTCACTAGCAATTATCACTTGTAACTTGTAGGCTTCCGATGAAGACTACTCTGTTGAACCCGGTAAAAGTTGAAGGTCCTTTTGTGCCCTTCCTGATGTTGGTAATTTACAAAACACTACAGGATACCGTATCTTTAGTTCCCTGTGCTCTGAAGGTAAATTTAGCTCCTGATAATGTTATGCAGTGATGTTTTCCAAATGTTTGTCTTTTTGCCAATAGATGTTCACCAAATCTATCTTTTTTTTTTCTTCTATTTTTGTTATTCTTCCTCACAGTGCCTCATATATAGTACATGTTCTGGAACATGGTGGCATCTTTTCTGTTGTAATTAGCGCAGTTGAGGTCTCGTTTCTACTTTGGATACAGATTGTTGCCTGGTGATGGGGTTTATACAGAAAAAGATGAATTGGGCAAGATTAATGGAATCGACTTCTGCAACATGTTTAAAATGGTTCATCAAATCTACTTCAAAGTGATATCCTCCAATGCATTTGAACTTTGTAAGACTAATTTTTCAATTATTCTTTGTGATGCTTCTGGATTGTGGTGGGATTACACCTGTTCAGAAAAGGAGATTTACTGAAAAGAAGAAAGAGATGAAGTGGCAGAAGCAGGGTTACAACGCTCAGTAATTTAGTTTTGAAAATGACACAATTAGATGCTACCATTCTGTATTCCATCTTTAAAAAAAAAAGCCTTTGAAGCATCAACTCATGTTGTTAGATATCTTTCCTTTCTAAATGCCTTTGCATATGGTTGTCAAAACTCAAAATCATCTAAGTGAGATAATTTTCCTTCATTGTTTTCAATAATCATCTTTTATTTCTCTTTGGATTCTCCGTTTGTACTTTGGTCCACTACATTGTAACTGTTCCCAGAGCAAGAGCATTTAGAAGTGTAACAATGAGATAGTGTAGAGTTCATTTAAGACTCGGTAATGAAGAATTGTCCTGCTAATATGAACCCAATCCTCGGTGTTGAGACCTCAGAGATGGGAATACTGAAAACCCCACCAGTTGTTTCTCACATGTTCTGTTTTAAGGAAGCTTGGGTGACATTGCTTATGAATCTTATAATGTTTATTGTGTTATTGCATCAGGTCGGCACATGTTTGTTTTGCATTCTCTCATATATTAATTAGTCATTTGTCATATTTATTGCGATGATGAAACCCAACATGCTAACAATATATGCTTAACTGATCTACGGGGAATTTATGATATGATTAGTTACTAATCTTCACTACTTTGCACTTTTTATCCTCCATTCTGTATCTTGTGCTCGAGATATGTCAAGGTCGTGAATTAATGAACTAGTTACGTTTCATATACTTTCTTTGTGCCGTTGTGTCGATGTTGGACAGAGGCAGATAAAGAGATTGACATCATATTGGTTAGGATACCAACCTTTTATAGATCACTGTCGTCTCATGTTCAAGATTGTTAGAAATAAAGGTGTATTAATTATGAATTGTATCAGGATTTGGAATAATGTGGAGAGTAGGTGGGAGAGCCTCCAATTCTAGATTTAGAAGAAGACGCGGCAAGGCTATGGAGCTTCACTGCCGATAGTTATGGTATATTTCTCATAGAATTATTGGTGCTTCATCTATTTATTTCCCTGTCAATTCTGGTAAGAATTACTCAATCCAGGTTTATTTCTTATGTTAGTGCATCCTTTCATCTTAACTGCTGGTGAGTAATCTATGTTTTGACGTTTGTTTGTATACTGGAATATGATTTATTGATTTGTTTATTTTTTTTGAAGTTACTGGTGTCCTGCTTTACAAGAAGGCCACACATGAAGATTACTTCACAAGTATGTCTTTCTATCTATTCCTATAAATATGATTACTTCACAAGTATGTCTCTCTATCTATTCCTATAAATATGATTCATTGATATTTCAGATTATCAGTTGATGAATGATAAAGTTGCCTAAATCTCTGGGGTTTTTTTCGGTTTCCCTCAGTGATAAAGTTTTCCAAATATCCATTTCAAGCTTTGATAATGTGCATGACATGGTTATTGTTTTTATAAGCATTTTCTTGAGTATTGTGACCTCCCCACAATAATCAGCTGATAGCCGAACTTATTTTTACTATGCAGGTACACCATTATGAAGTATGGGATAAGTTCTAAATCATCATCAGACTTTATCATTTTGTTGTTTAATCAATAGTTTACTAGTTCATCGTTTTGTAACCAAATTCTAGAACTTAGTTACCTTTCTTGTAAGATTTACATTGGTCAGAACTCAAGATTATAATGATTTTTGTGTAATTTGAACCCAATGAATCAATGAATTTTAAATTGAACAAGTTTAATCTGATTCTCATTTGAATTATAATTTGAGTTTGATTTGATTCTCATTTCAGATTTAGTCAGATTCAGTCAGGCCAGACAGCCAATCTGAATCTGTTTTTTTTTTTTTATATCAAGATCTATATCTATGACTGATTGAAGACAGTCATAAATTTTTGACCATTAAAATCGGTCGTTGATATACGATTTTCAACGACCCCCAGAGACACGTCATAGTTGAAAAAGACGCTCAAACAGTGACCCTTTCTTCGACCGACAAAGCAAGTCATAGATACGAGTTAAATGACTTGCTTTGTCGGTCGCGAAACTGCTGATTTCCACTAGTGAACACAAAGAAGTCACTTTCGACAAAAAAGAAATTCACTCTTCCCTAAATGACTTTGTCCACTCTTTTTTCTCCTCTGAAGCCACAAATAGTAGTCAAGAGCAAACTCTGCTTCAACATATACATGAGAGCATATCTATTGAAGAAAATAATAAACTAAACCTAATACCTACTAGAAAGGAAATCTTAGGGGTCTTATAGAGTGTGAAACCCAATAAATATCTCGGCCCTGATGGATTCCCAGCATGCTTATTTAAGAAAAACTGGAACATAGTGGGTGAACAAATAATATTGACCATTCAACATTTTTTTAGAACTAGAATCTTACATCCTGATCTAAATAAAACATTTATATTTCTTACTCCTAAGACAAGGCATCCAAAAGATCCTAGTCAATTCAGACATGTGGCCTTTGTAACACAACTTACAAAATAATAACTAAAATTCTAGCAAATAGGATTAAGCCTCACTTGGATAATATAATTTCCCCCTTTCAAGCAGCCTTCTTATCTAAAAGACAAATATCAGACAATATAGTCATAGCTCATGAAATAATTCATTCCTTCAAAAAAAATTGGAGGGTTAGGAATTAAAATTGACATGTCCAAGGCTTTTGATAGGGTAAACTGGGACTTCCTCATCACTGCTCTTAAAGCCTTTGGCTTTAGTCAATCCTTTTGTAACCTAATTCACCAATGTATCTCAACTTTCTCAATTGTTGTCCTTCTAAATGGTCATTTAGGAGATTTCTTCAAACCTTCAAGGGGCCTTAGGTAAAGTGACCCTTTATCCACATATCTCTTCATAATATGCATGAAATCTTTTCCAGACTCTTGTTTTCTCATAAACATGAGAAATTGATTCATGGTATTAAGGTGACAACGAAAAACAGCCCCACTATACACCTCTTCTTCGCTGATGATTGCTTACTTTTTGTTAAAGATGATCTAACAGAATGTAAGAACATTCTACAAATCATAAAAAAATTGTTTAAAGCCTCTGGAAAAATTAGTAACTTTGAAAAGTCTGGGGTATTCTTCAGCAAGAAGGTTCACCCAAAACATCAAAGAATGATGTCTAAGCTTTTGAAAATAAAGAAAAATAGACTTAAAAGATTCTTACCAAGGAACCCCTTCCTTTATAGATAAATTAAAATAAAATTCTTGGAAGGAATAGTGGAGAAAATGGAACATAGATCTCAGGGATGAAAAGGGAAAGTCATAGCCCAACCAAGTAAATTGATCCTTAATAAAGCTATTATGACTAGTATGGCAAACTTTCGAATGGGTTTCTTATTCCACCAAAAAAGATAACCAATGGAATAGATGTTATTTAAACGGATTTCTCGTGGAGAAAAGAAACCAATTCTAAAGGTTGTTACCCTAAATAAATCATATTCATTTCTGTGCAAACATGTCTACAAAGGAGGATTAGAATTCAGAAATGCACATAAAACTAATTTAACTCTGATAACTAAATTAGCCTGGAGACTCTTGACTGAACCAAATGCTTTATGGGTCTCTCAACTTAGGCCAAAATATTTCAGGAAAAATCAGCTTTCAGAGTCAAAACATCTCCCTCTAGTTCTTGGATTTGAAAATGCTTATGCAAATTAAGGAATCAAATTAATAAAACAATATAGTATATGGGAAGTAGGGGATGGTAGTAACATTACCATTTAGGAGGACTGTTGGGTACTAGAACTAGGGGAAGCTTTAATCCAATACAAAAACGATAATAACTCACATTTAACACTTGTGGCGGATATTTTAGACCCAAACACAAAAAAGTGGAACTTTTCCTTATTTTATTCCATGTTTCCTACTACCATAGCTTAAAGAATATGCAGAATGAGAATTGTCCTAAATAGGGATGCAATGCAAAGCTTCCTGACTCCTTTTGAAAGGGCTATGGAAACAGATCTACCACAAAGAATAAAATTATTCACATGGAAATGTTCACCGAAAACAGTCTGAACAAACTACAAACTTTCAAGATGTATGAAGAATATTCCTCCTAAATGTCATTTTGGCTGTGATGCTAATGAAAACATAGAACATTTTTTTCTTTCACGGTCACTTTGCTAAAGAGATCTAAGACTTAGATCTCGTATCATTCTTTCAATCGTTCAGTTACTTTCTTAGATCTCCCATGAACGTTATCATGTCCATATACAATCAATTTTACTTGTGGAAAACAATGAATGAAGGAATACTTATCTTTAAAATCTCAAAATAATCCACCTTAGGAATACCAACCTTTGTCCAAACTGCAATGTCGCACAAGAAACATCGAATTATCTTCTTATAGAGTGCCAAGTTTGTGATATAACTTGACATCTACTTCTCACCCATCTACCCATCCACCCAATTCCATGTAAAGTACTTCTACTCCTCTTAAGTTTTCATCAACAATACTCCAAAATCCACTACAAAATGCCCTCATTCATTAGCACTCCAATGGTAACAGGAGATCATATGGGCAATATGGTTTTCTCCCCTCATTTACCATATTTGCCACCACTAGCAAACCCAAACCGGATGTAAAGATATACAACGATAATTTTAGCATGATAGGTTCCGGTAATATTGTACTGTGATTGAAATAAACATGGACGAGGTAGCTAGAGCACCCTGGTCATGTCAGGACCGGGTTAATCTGCTAAGACTATAAAACATTAATTCTGGTAACATACAACCTTAGGGATCACCATCATTCTCATGGTTGAAATTTGAAACCTAGGCATGTTGATGGTGACAAAGATGACGATTGAGAAAGATAATTGATAGAATACACTTCCAAATAAACTCAAAAAACCTGGTCTGATCCAACAAAACTGATACTAAAGCGTCTTGGTGTTAGAGCACCACTCGGTCGAACTCGCATGAGTTGCTATCTCAAGCATGTTTGTCAATGTTAGTGATCAAAACTATAAGTCTTGATTTCTAGCCTATTTATAGATGTCTCGGACTAGGACATAGATTGTGTAGTTGAGCTTAGTTTTTATGGAGTTCATCATTTGAAGACGAAGAACTACTAAGGGGATCTTGTGGAACTTCTTCGACAAAAGGTATGTGGAGACTTGAACTCATCTATCACTTGGAAAGTCTATTTCTACTATCTCTTATATTGAGACATAAGTCGTTGTTACGATATAGTTTTCCCTAAACACATTTGAGATTTCGAGCTAAGTATACCTTGCTTACATATTTCTCGAAATATGTGTTGGTAAGCTTTCGCTTCGACCAAGTTCATCTTATATCATGAGAAAATTTCCGAGTAACATCTTACATGGTTTGTGTGATACAATCATTTGATGTAGGCTTGGATGTTTCGATAATGATTATTTCAATATCTTGAAAATTACTTTGATGCTAATAGCGTGGGAAAACGGTTATGTTCATTATAGAAGAATGTTTCAATGATTGAAATAAAGAGTTTAGAATCTTGCAACCATCTTTAGATATAAGCATAGTGTGTTCGCACATTAGTGTATAAGTCCAAAACTGGGAACCTAAAGTATGCATACTTGTGTGTATACAAAATGGATGTAGGAGACTGGGTAAGTATGCGTACATGTACACGTACTGGCGGAAGTTCACGTCCGTGAATTTCTGCTGAGTTTGAAATAAAATACCAAACTTATCCGGTTACCTAAAGTACGCGTACCCGTACGCATACTGGCGGAAAGTTCACGTCCGTGAATTTCTGCTGAGTTTGAAAACTAAAACAAACTCAAATCCGGTTACTAAGTACGCATACTTAAGTGTGTTACTTTTCTAAAATCGGTTGTACATGAACCTAAACATTTATCAATAAGGAATGCAGTCTTTGAAAACCGTGGATATAAAGTTCATGTATTGATTCGAGTGAATCAAACCGATTTTTCTTCAATTGTGTTTTTATAATTCTATGAGAATATAACAATTGAACAACTCTTTAGCTAGTTTCATTTGAGTCATTTGAACTAGTTATGGTTAAGATGAATTAGGTTGATATGAGAGTAATCATATGGCTAACCTCGGTTAACTATTTGTGAACCAACATGGTGTACACATTTAGGTACGATTACATAAACCTAAATGAGGGTACATTTCATTTGTGTGTAGCAAGCTAAGTTCGATATAACGGTTGAAAGATACCAGCTTGGTTAGATCAGGGTTTTCATCTAACGGTGAATATTGAATGCTCTGTTACCAAGGTAACTTGGATTGCAAACCCCGAATTGAAAACTATATAAAGGAGAACTCTAGTAACTGGGAAACCTAATCCCCACACCTCATGTGTGCTACTAGTTGCATAACTAGAGTCGATTCTCCTTTAACCTTAGGTTTCTTCTCGAGACCATGTAGTTTAACGACTTGAAGACTTCATTGGGATTGTGAAGCCAGACCCAACTATTATCTTTGTAGTTGCGTGATATGATCTTGTTGTTTCTATCGTGTTGAGCACAATTGAAATAATTGACTCGAGATTTATATCTCCGATAGGCAAGATAAAAAAGTAATCACAAACACCTTCGTCTCATCATTTGTGATTCCACAATATCTTCTTTCGCTAGTCGATTAAGATTATTGTGAGGTGATTGACAATTCTAGGTTGTTCTTCGAGAATATAAGTTTGGGTTATCAATTGGTTCCTGTTCACCTTGATTTATCAAAAGACAAAACAAAACTCTTGGGTATTTCTGTGGGAGACAGATTTATTCAATCCTACAGACTTTTATGTGTGAGACAGATTTGTCTATCAAGTCTTCGACTTTGGGTCATAGCAAGTTTTAGTTGTGGATAAGATCAACTAAGGGAATCAAGTGCGTAGTATCATGTTGGGATCAGAGACGTAAGGAGCGAAACTGTACCTTGAATCAGTGTGAGATTGATTAGGGTTCAACTACTGTCCAGTCCGAAGTTAATTGGTAGTAGTTAGAGTCTGTAGCGTCTTAATACAGTATGGTGTTCAATCTGGACTAGGTCCCGGGGTTTTTCCGCATTTGAGGTTTCCTCGTGAATATAATTCTGGTGTCTGTGTTATTTCTTTTCCGTATTATATTTTGTTATATAATTGAAATATCACAGGTTGTGCGTTAAGATCAATCAATTAGAATATCCAACCTTTGGTTGTTGATTTACATTGATTGATACTTGAACATTGGTCTTTGGTATCGTTCAAGTAACTCCTCTTATATTCAATCAGGCTCGCAGATTTCTATTTGCTGATTGCGGATTGAATTAAGAGTTAGAGATATTAAGCTCTTTGATATACTTTACTCTGGATTGAGTCTGACTGTCTAGTTGATTCTCTAAAAAGTATATTGGAGTAATTCCTCTAAGATTTCCAAACGAATTATTGGGTGTGGTTGTTAGACCCCAGCATTTTCAATTGGTATCAGAGCAGGCAAACACGTTAAAGACCTTATAAGTCTGTGTTTGTAGCGATCTGAGGATGGACGATATTGTCTCCGATAAACGCATCGTCAGAAATAAAAGTTATGTTTCTATGAAGTCTATTAAAGAGAAAGATTTGTCAATATCGAATATAGATGAACCCAGTGTTCCGAGAAAACAGATATACATTGACAAGTGTTTTCCTGACTATCTCACTGACAAGTCTGACTCTGAAGTTGAAAGGATTGCAGCCAAAGAGAGTAGATTGTTTTTGAAACTCGTTAGAATCGAGGTTGATAAGGTCAATCGGTTGAAGCACAAAGTCAATGTTCTTGTTGGTATAATAAATGAATGTGACTCTCGTCTAAAAGTTCTTCATGAGGGAAATGCCTCTGCATGTCCGTCATACACCATGCAAAAGGAAAAACTCAAGGAGGATACTTTGTAATCTGAACTGCTTTTGAGTAAACTCTCTATTCAAGAATGTTCCAAAGAGTCCAAAATACCAAATTGCTTATGTCTTAACTAGAAAGATTTCTGATTCAGAAGCAAAATCAAAATCCCTTCCTGTTAAAAGACATGTGCCTGCGTCTTCCTCTAATCTAGGAATTTCCAGATCACTCGGAAGGAAGAATTCTCCCAACAATGGTGTTAAGACTGTTCTATCTAATCACTCTGGTGATTAGAAAGTGTGTTTGTTTTGTAACTCAAAAGGGATTGGTGAACAACATAGGAATTCTAGGTTGAATGACAAGTCTATTATTCGTCTTCAACACATCTTAGACTTAATCCTCAAAGGTGTAAATGACATTCGTATGTCTAAACCAATTGGTTTTAGTACTCACCCTGTGTACCCTACCAGGAAAGTCAGTTCAATGAGTTCCTCAAATGTTCAAATGTGAAACAGTCCTCCTAAACCATTTCGTTGAAGAAGAACTCATGGATATTCTCCAATTAAGAAGGGAGATTAAGTTTTTCATGATGTGAAAAAGGTACCAGAAGAAGAAAGCAAAAATGGAGGTATGGAAGACAACTTAAAAAGGATAATTGAAGGATATAAAGAAATTATCAACAGGCTGTCTGTTCCCTCTGGCCAAAATTCTTCAGGTAAGAATCAGCACTATGCGTCATATTTTGATGATAGTAAAACTTATGATAGCTTTTCACATCATAATGGTTTTCCTCCAAAGATCAGGAAAAAGAGGTTTAATCATAAACAACGTTCATTTAATGAGCTCAAGGCTCATACTTGTGTTAACTAATCACAAGGTTGAAACCTCACTCTCAAGAAAAATCCTGGAAGAGTGAGATGTATTCGGGTATACTTGATGGCAAAATGTTTTCAAATTCTCCATGCTATTTTCTTATCGTTTTTAGCTGGATGTTCTTTCACAAACGTTTTTGCATAAGTATTTGTATTTGGTTCTTTTTAAAGTTCATATGTAAAAATCGCTATGCTCTAAATTTTTCTCTTATGAGAATAAAATTTATTTGAGCCAATTCCTGTGAGATTTGCTCTCCTGGCAAATATTGGTTAAACTTGTTTTTGCAATATTGTTGTTTTGGTATCTTCTCTAAGGGTAAGGTTGTGTATGTGCTTATACCTTCTTTGAATGGCACGGACCATACTTGGAAACCCTAAATTCTGTTTCCCGAGGAAACCTATAAATACCAAACCTTTTGGGAGAGTACGCATACTCTTGTTGTGCTCTTTTAAGGATGGGGTCTACTTCAAGTTCTTGAGTTTTACCAGCCGATTCGATTGATGATTCGGTTTATTTGGAGTTTGTTTTGAAGAAGAAAATAACCATTGTTAAGCTTAGCGAACTCGAATCCCGTGCCTCATGATATTATGCATTTTCTCATCAAGATCGAGAAAATGATGAGATGGTCTCTGCTGAAGTGGTTCATGGTTATTCACTGATCTTGGGAAGACTCAACTGAAGCTCGAGAACTATGTAAAGGATCTTAACTTGTTACGAATTGAGTTGAAAAAGATTGATTCTGATCTTGTTCTCATGAAGTCACAAGTTAAGGATCTTCTCAATGAGGATATCTTCTCTGAAGATGCAGTTGATACAGTTAGTCACAAGTTTGAAGGTCTTGAAACCAGTGAAGCTTCTGTATCGGAAATCTGATTATCGCTTGTGATTGCACTTTGGTTTTAGAGTTGTTTTGATTTAGTTTATCTAGTAAATCTTATCTCTGAGAATTTATTTCTTGTGTTTTTAGAAGAATAACTAGGGTTTGGAATAGCCATTATTGTTAGTACACATAGCTATGTCCAACGATTTTCATCTTCAATGTTTTTAAATTTATTTATTTTAAATTATAAGTTATTTGGAAGATGATTTTTGCAATTTTAATCTTTATGATTTTATATATTGCAAATTGTTATGGGATATGTTGTTTACGTCCGTGAACCTGTGACTGTCCCATACTTGTTCAAAAGTTATCTCTATTATGTCGGTTTGAAAGTATTGATAGAAGATAGAATGAACTTTTGACAATACAAAAGTTAAAGCCTTTTATGTCATTGTTTTGATGGAAGAAAGGATAAAACTTTTGTTTACAAGGATTAAGTCTATTATATGTCAATATGCAAATAGTGATGGATAATAGAATGAATCCTTGTTTATTCTGCAGTATTGGTCAATCTCCGATCCACATTTTTGTGCATATATTGTGTTGCTCCATAAGTTCTCTTATGACGAGCATGACCAATAGAGTTGATCACGCTCTTGTGGTTAATTTAGTTGTGGTTTTCGATTGAATTAATCATGGTTTCTCTCGTGGATAATTCAATTGAATATGTTGGATACAAATTCATGTTTTCATGTGATTTTATCCAAAAGAAATCCTTCTTTTCTTGTAAAAGCAAGGTCGCCTTTTTGTTCTTTCGGGAATGACATTTTATGGGGGAGAGTTCTTTTTGAACTTGTGCTTAATTTCCAAATCTTTGTGGGGAGTGCGGTTGTGGAATATTATAGGGGTTATCTTGTATCTTTATAAATTCCTTGATGAATGCATATATCTTCGGCTTTATGATGGCATCTAAATAAGTTGATATGGTATTCTCTTTCATACCTTTGCCAATTTATATTGACAAAAAGGGGAGAATTAATGTTCCATCCAGGCTTCCCATCTCATGACTCAAACCATCCTGCAATGTCTATTCCCTGTATTCTGTACAACCCTCACAGCAACACCTCAAATGCCAGTAGCCACAGAGAATAAACAAGTTCTTATCTCCCAGTAACACCATCTATCATCACTAGTGCCATCTCAAGCTCCAACCATCTTCCTGCCAGAAACTCCATTGCCTGTGAAACCTAACTAGCTTCTATGAGTTTCCATCCACCAGAGTCCAATTTCACCTCAACACGATCAATAATAACAGCCGCGACTCATTCTTGCCAATTTCATCGATTTGTACCCATTTGCTCAGCTGCATCAATTCTCGATCTAAATCTTCACACGAAACTCTAACCCATAATAGTGACGAATCAAAACCCTATGTTGGCTTCTCTTTTCTCGATCTTGAACTAATCAGCCAAAACCATCTTTCAACAACATCAATTAGGAAATACTCCATTAATCCCCCTGAAATCTTCTCGATCCATTAGTTGCGTCTTAGACTCATCTTCTGTTCAATCACTACCGGCTTAGCTTAAACTGTCGGAGATTCTCACAGAAACCCCATCACTAATGTCTCCTCTGAATTCCTTTCTCTCAATTCCATGGCTGCTGTGCAGCTTGTATCTCTTTTTATTTCCAGGTGGAAAAACAGTGACTGAGAAACATTTCTCTCGATGTTAGGGTTTAGATAAGGGTTGGTTATTCATTGATAACCTGATGGCAGCCCCTTAACACTGACTTGGCTCCCGATAGTATTTGCCCCTGAAAGACAGACAATTCTGCCCTTTCCTATGAGTTCTTGTTTTGCCTATAACTTCTTCATACGAACTCGGGAATGACTCCGTTCTTTCGCCATTGTCTTCATCTTCTCGTCCCTCTACACAATGAAAAGTAGAAATCTTGTATTTGAACGAGTTCCAATTGGTCCTTTTGCTCCAAATGACTCCATTGCATTTCAAATAAACTCAAAAGCACACATAAGAGACATAATTTCAAGAAAACTGTAAAGAAAGCATAAATACTAGATACTATGTATTCTACACCTATCAAACACTTAGACTTTGCTAGTCCTCGAGCAAAATCAAACAAAACAATAAAATACAACAACTTTCGGTATTAAAGTCGAGGCTACGGTTAATTTTAGCATAAATAACAAGCCTTTAAAACCCTAGGGTGTCCCTAGTAGTTATAGTCTCGTGAAGGTTTACTAGAGATATACCTACAAAACCTATACAAACTATGACAAATCAATGAATGAATCCAAAATGACAACAAATTCAATTCCATATATTAGTAAAATATAAACCTAGATTGAACAAGCCACAATACTCGGAAACTAACAAAGTGAAAGATTAAGAAGATGGATATAGATGTAGATGTTGGGAATATTCACAAGTGTTCGTGTCTCGAAGGACGAACCTAATCCTGTTGGATTGAGCTTTGGTGCTGAATGCTACATCAAATCAATTGGCATATACAAAGGGAACCAAGAGTGACTTTATTCAACACAATAATAATTTCTTCTTTTTTTTTGAAATTGGATGCCAAGACGGCATGATTAGATCTTTTGGATCCAAGCGCATGCTTCTTGTCAAGTACTTTGTCTTTTTATTCCGTTTTGGTCTAATTGATCGGTCTTTTTTTTCTTTTTTTCAAATTTTTTTTTTTCAAATTTTTTTTCTTTTTCTAGTAACTCAACCACTCTATTTCATCCTAGCAGTAATAACATGTCGATTTTTTAGTGACCCACCAAAGCACTTAGAGAACAATAGATAAATATGGAAAAATAAAAATAGAATGTGATATTGATATTAGATAGTAACAACTATCATGTTAATTTGTGATTTCGAGCTATCTTCTTCCCTTTAGTTAATTAGTTCCTCAACTCCTGCATTCAAAATGGTTAGTCCACTAATGGTGTCAAAAACAAACATATAAATGCTCCCCCACACTTGTGAAAACCGAAAGTTCTGAATTCTAGTAACAGCAGATAAAACTACAAATTGGTAAGGAATTTGAAAAACTCCATTTCACAAAAGATTTTTTCTACACAGTGTCAAAATTTCACAGTGTTTCGATAGTCTGACAGTTTGGATGGATCATTCGTCCTAATTCTCTTCTAAGATAGATTACGGACTCAATGAAACTAAACATGGGGTTTTCATAAAAAATAAATAAACGAAAACAAAAATTGAGACTAGCTTCTTGTAATTCATTCCCCATACACCAATAATCGGAAAAGTTGGGGATCCGTCCATAGAACCTGTTTTGCAAACACTACTTTCACACAAATATTAGTAACATAAAGCAAAAGTGAAGCTATATTAAAACTTCCACACTTATTCTAATGAGAATCCAAGTTTCTCTAATGGCGAAAAGAAACAAGTTAGTCAACAATATTCTGTGAAACAATAGGCAAAGGGTTAGATAAACCTTTCACAATCTCTTGTATGAATCCTCTTCATCCTTGAAAAACTCAAGTGAATTATTCACTCTTGTATATCATGGTCCTCTATCAAACCTTGCAACCATTCTTGATTCAACCAAAGTTTAAAGCAAAAGCATCATCATTACAATCATATGCAGCTCATTGGGTCTTTGTTTAACTGTCTCATTCTCAACATATTCCTCCTTTTGTTGTAAGGCACATACTCTTTGCGGATGCAATATTGTCCATAAGGATCAACAAGCTTTCGACCTTTTGAATAGGTTCTTGATGATCTTGTAAACTACACCAATGTCATCATATTCCTTTTCAACTTCACCTTGATCGCAAAAAGACTCCATTGTACTCCTGGGGGGATGTCACCATAAATTGGTTCAAACGATGTATTTTCATAATAATCATCATCACTATCATAGTCATCATAACATTGGTCCTCATTTGAATTTGTGTTGTCAAAGTTAACTACACAAATATTGTTCACCTTTTCAACATAATTATTCATTTCCTCCTTGTACTCTTCAATGCCTTGTCTTAATATTCAAGTGTTCCATTTGTTGGTAAAACTCATTCGACATAGACAAAACTTTGAATGGGTGAATGATCCTGCTTCTGATCACAAATTGGGCTAAACATACTATTAGCACATTCGGTCGATGAAAGTTGTTCCATGTACAAATTGACTCCATGCTGTCCATAAATTGTTTGATCATAGCCAAAGGATTGGTTTTGATTATACTCCCCATAAAGGGTGATTATGTTGTTGAGGTTGAAAGGATTGATTGCTCCAATATGTAAAACAGGAAGATTGTGTAAATAAAAAATAAACAAAAAGCAAATAAACAAAAGTTGCAAATCAAGGATGTGAAAATTGGATAAAGGTTTCATCTTCAATTGTAAACAAGTTTTTGAATATATGAATAGAATTAGAAGTATTTAATCGCTATCATCAAAGCCATGAATAATAATTTCCTAATTCATGATTATGTGACTTCTACCTAAAGAATAACCTAAGCAATTTGCTACTGGATCATATCACGCTACTTCGTATTCAACTCGATGAAAACCCTAAAAAAAGCTATAGATATGGATGGGTTCAATCAATTCTAGACTTCGACTAAATGAAGTTAAATATGAAGGAAGAAAACCAAAGATGGTTCTCAAACTATAGAACAAAAGTAGAAGAAAAAAAATAAAACGTTCAATCAAAGATATCCCATGATAATAAAATCAATTAGTTGAAATTCACCCGGCCACCATGGAGAGAAAACCCGTGTGAATTTTGTCCAAAAACGCTCGCCGGAAAACTGGGATTGTGGCCGGAATCGCCGGAATCGTCGCCGGAAAATATTTCAGGTGACCGGCAAAGTCAAACCGGCCACCGGGTCAACTCGGTCGAACCAGGTGAGTCAGATCGGGTCAAACCGGGTTGGATCGGTTGAACTTGGTCAGACCGGAGTCAGGTTCATATGTGTTAGTGGCTAACTGGGCTGACTTGTCAGGCCACAGTTTTGCACAAGCCTGATTTTTTTGTGATGCGCCATGATGACTGATCATGCCCATAGCTGCAACTTCCACTGCATCTCCTGCAACATTCCCTGCACATACAGACCTGCCATTTTCCATTCATCCAGCACAGAACCTTAGCCAGCTGCTGCATCATAACCCTTAGCAACCCTGCCTACCATTGCATCAACTCCAGCCACCTCCATATTCATTCAAGCCATCAGCTTCTCAAGACCTGCAATGATTCAACTCAGCCTTCCACATCCAAATAGCACCACAAACCCCTGCAATTCATCTCCCTGAAATGCCTCATCTCACCTCCATCTCTCTGGCAGCAACCCAGACCCACCTGTGCCATCAGCATCATTCAAGCACAGCCATAATGGCAGCAAAGCATCCACCACTGTTCTTCTATGATCTTTACAGCACCAGTCCATTCAACTCGCCTGCAACTTTGAATCCATCTGAACTCAGTTACATGCCCAGCTCTTCATTGCCTATCCCTTGCTGCAATCATCAACACTCAGCTCCAGCTTCTTGCCAATCCTAACACTGCCTGCTGCGTCACTACATGGCAACCTGCAACCCCAGGGCATTCTTTCCCTGCAACAGCCTGCAACACAACCAGCCCAGGCCATTCACTCCATCCTTGCACTGTCACAACTCTTGCCTGAGCTCACAGCATTCATCTCCTCAGAGCTCATAACTGGTTCCACCAGTCTGCAAAATTGCACTCTGTGATCAGGCCACCATTTCCATCCAGGCTTCCCATCTCATACAACTTCAGCCATTTCTATTCCTGTATTCTGCACAACCCCTACCTCAAATGCCAGTAGCCACAGAGAATAAACAAGTTCTTATCTCCCAGTAACACCACCATCTATCATCACTAGTGCCATCTCAAGCTCCAACCATCTTCCCTGCCAGAAACTCCATTGCCTGTGAAACCCTAACTCAACAGCTTCTATGAGTTTCATCCAAGAGTCCAATTTCACCTCCAACACGCCATCATGGCCGCGACTCATTCTGCCAATTTCATCGATTTGTACCCATTTGCTCAGCTGCATCAATTCTCGATCTAAATCTTCACACGAAACTCTAACCCATTGACGAATCAAAACCCTATGTTGGCTTCCTCTTTTTCTCGATCTTGAACTAATCAGCCAAACCATCTTTCAACAACATCAATTAGGAAATGCCTGAAATCTTCTCGATCCATTGTTGCGTCTTAGAGACTCATCTTCTGTTCAATCAAGCATAAACTTGAGATTCTCACAGATGACTGCTGTGCAGCTTGTATCTCTTTTATTTCAGGTGGAAAAACAGTGACTGAGAAACATTTCTCTCGATGTTAGGTTTAGATAAATTTTATTATTTTGCCCCTTAACAAATCGATAGTATTTGCCCCTGAAAAAGACAATTCTGCCCTTTTCCTATGAGTTTTGTCGAACTCATTAAAGTGTTCTTTCGCCATTAGTTTGGTCCTTTTGCTGCACACATAAGATACATAATTTACAAGAAAACTCGCAAAGAAAGCATAAATACTAGATATTAAATCGGTGTATTCTACACCTAACAATGATGCATTTTGTTTTCTCTTTGTTATTCTTACGGATCTTCAACAACTATGATCCGAACTTCAACCTTTAGGATCATGGAGTACTTGGAAGTGACGAAGAGAGTCGCGTTGAAAATGCCAAGGAGATGCATTTGGATGTCAATTTTTATTATTTTGAAATCCATATGTATTGATAGTTTTGTCACTAAAATTGACAAAACTATAAGTCATGTTTTTGAGTGATTTTGATGCCTATTTATAGATGTCTCGGACTAGGACATAGATTGTGTAGTTGAGCTTAGTTTTCACGGAGTTCATCATTTGAAGACGAAGAACTACTAATGGGAGCTTGTGGAACTTCTTAGACAAAAGGTATGTGGAGACTTGAACTCATATATCAATTGGAAAGTCTATTTCTAATATCTCCTATATTGAGACATAAGTCGTGTTACGATATAGTTTTCTCTATACACATTTGAGATGAGATTTATTTGAGTATATCTTGCTTACATATTTCCCGAAATATGTGTTGGTAAGATTTCTCTTCGACCAAGTTCATCTTATATCATGAGAAAATTTCCGAGTAACATCTTACATGGTTTGTGTAATACAATCATTTGATGTAGGCTTGGAATGTTTCGATAATGATTATTTCAATATCTTGAAAATTGCTTTGATGCTAATAGTGTGTGAAAAGGGCTATTATCATTATAGAAGAATGTTTCAATGATTGTAACTATCTTTGGATATAAGCATATTGTGTTCGCACATTAGTGTATAAGTCCAAAACCTGGAACCTAAACTATGCATACTTGTGTGTACACAAAAAGATTGTAGGAGACTGGGTAAGTATGCGAACAAGTACGCATACTGGCGGAAGTTCACGTTCGTGAATTTCTGCCGAGTTTGAAATAAAAAACCAAACTCATCCGGTTACCTAATGTACGTGTACCCGTATGCATACTGGCGGAAAATTCACGTCCGTGAATTTCTGCCGAGTTTGAAAACTAAAACAAACTCAAATCCGGTTACTTAAGTACGCATACTTAAGTGTGTTAATTTTCTAAAATCGGTTGTACATGAACCTAAACATTTATCAATAAGGAATGAAATCTTTGCAAACCGTGGCTATAATGTTCATGTATTGATTCGAGTGAATCAAACCGATTTTGCTTCAATTGTGTTCTTATAATTCAATGAGAATATAACACTTGTTTCATTTGAGTCATTTGAACTAGTTATGGTTAAGATAAATAAGGTTGGTATGAGAGTAATCATATGGCTAACCTCGGTTAACTATTTGTGAACCAACATGGTGTACACGTTAAGGTACGGTTACATAAACCTAAATGAGGGTACATTTCATTTGTGTGTAACAAGTTAAGTTCGATCTAACGGTTGAAATATATTAGCCTGGTTAAATTAGGTTTTTCATCTAACGGTGAATATTGAATGCTTTGTTACCAAGGTAACTTGTATTGCAAACCCTGATCTGAAAACTATATAAAGAAGAACTCTAGCAACTGGGAAACCTAATCCCCACACCTCATGTGTGCTACTAGTTGCATAACTAGAGTCGATTCTCCTTTAACCTTATGTTTCTTCTCGAGACCCTGTAGGTTAACGACTTGAAGAATTCATTGGGATTGTGAAGCTAGACCCAACTATTATCTTTGTAGTTGCGTGATCTGATCTTGTTGTTTCTATCGTGTTGAGTACAATTGAAATAATTGACTCGAGGTTTATATCTCCGATATGCAAGATATAAAAGTAATCACAAACACCTTCGTCTCATCGTTTGTGATTCCACAATATCTTCTTTCGCTAGTAGATTAAGATTATATGAGGTGATTGATAATTCTAGGCTGTTCTTCGAGAATATAAGTCCAAGTTATCAATTGGTTCCTGTTCACCTTGATTTATCAAAAGAAGGAACAAAAACTCTTGGGTATTTTTGTGGGAGACAGATTTATTTAATCCCATAGACTTTTCTGTGTGAGAAAAATTTTTCTATCCTGTCTTCGACTTTGGGTCGTAGCAACTCTTAGTTGTGGGTGAGATCAACTAAGGGAATCAAGTGCGTAGTATCCTGCTAGAATCAGAGACGTAAGGAGCGCAATTGTACCTTGAATCAATGTGAGATTGATTAGGGTTCAACTACTGTCCACTCCGAAGTTAATTGGTAGTAGGCTAGAGTCTGCAGCGGCTTAATACAATGTGGTGTTCAATCTGGACTAGGTCCCGGGGTTTTTCTACATTTGCGGTTTCCTCGTGAATGAAATTATGGTGTCTGTGTTATTTCTTTTCCGTATTATATTTTGTTATATAATTAAAATATCACAGGTTGTGCGTTAAGATCAATCAATTAGAATATCCAACATTTGGTTGTTGATTTACATTGATTGACACTTGAATATTGGTCTTTGGTACTGTTCAAGTTATTCCTCTTATATTCAATCAGGATCGCAGGTTTCTATTTGCTGATTGCGGATTGAATTAAGAGTTCGAGATATTAAACTCTTTGATACACTTTATTCTAGATTGAGTCTGACTGTCTAGTTGATTCTCTAGAAAGTGCATTGGAGTAAGTCCTCTCAGATTGACAAACAAATTGTTGGGTGTGGTTGTTATACCCCCGCATTTTCACTTGGTATATCTCAAGTATGAAAACATAAATCAAGTAACAGGTGAGGCAATCCCACATTGCACATTATTCCAAATCTATCACGCGAAAAACAGACATCGCATGGAATAACAAATCCAGCTGTCAGCTATGAACATTCTTGATTGCATAGTGGGAATATATTCTCCTACCCTTATTTAAATCAAATTATATTAGGAGACTTTGTGGGTTGTGTGATTGCTTTCTAGCCTAATAAAATTGATGGAGATTATTATGCTAAGTTTATCTAGAGTGTAACTAGAGTGTTAGGAGTAACTTTATTTTGATTCTGTTTTGATTATGTCGTGACTATTGTTAGGTTTCAGTTATGTCAACTTTACCACACTCTATAAATGCTCAGGTTTTATATTTGTAATAGTTAAGACAACACAATCAATTTATCATATTACCTTTCATGATATCTAATAACTAGGTTTATTGTTCCTTGAGCCATTATTATAGTCGACATCATATTCAATGACGTCTGCTTCTTCAAATGGAGAAACCACTAACATCTCTACCAATGCAAACACCAATATGACTTAAACATACAACCTTCCTTCATAAATCCCTTCTCTAATATATCAAACTATGTTTCTGATAAACTGCATGATTCAAACACTACTTAATATGAAAGTTTCAGATGGAATCGTCATAAGTTCAGATATTTAGGGTTTCATAGATAAATCTTTTACATTACCACCTACTACAGTACTTTTCAATGATGTTTCACAGATGAATCCATATCTTGTTCGGGAGAAAGTGGGATCGACTCGTCATCAGTTGTTTAATTTAAACTTTCACATCCTCTGTTTCAAAGGATATCCTGGGTCAAACTACTTCGCGTGAGGTATGGAGTTATCTTGCTAAGTCTTTTTCAAAAATCAATTTGTTGATAAAATATTTCATAATCAACTTTTCAATATGAATAGAAGGTCAGACTCTATTAATGAATATTTGGAAAAGATTAAGGAGACCACTGACTCCTTATTTGTTATTGGTGAAAGAGTATGTGATTCTGACATTGTGATGCATGTTTTGAATGGTTTGGGTCGTGAGTTTGATAATTTTGTTATTCCAGTCCAAAATCATGATGTAGATCATCTTCTAACGAATTAAAGCTCGTATGATCAATCATGAACAGTGGATTAAATAAATTCAATAAAACCACTACGGCTCTTGAAAATATCATGTCTTCCACATTCTTCAAAAATGTCCCTTCAAGCTAATCTACACCACATGTGAAACCTGGCCCTACCAACTTTGGTTCATCTACATCCTATGTCAAGCTGTACTGATTGTGTTTGTCAGACCTGCAAGAAAACTGGACATTTTGCTTACAATGTACAAGTATTTAAAACCAATTGACCCAATCCTTAGGAAAATAGATTACTTTAAGTCAGATCTCACTCTCACAATGTTCATTGGCTATCTGACTCTGCAGAAACTAACCACATGACAAATTCTAAAGCCTTCACCATAACCCATTACCATATTTTGGTTCTAATATAGTTCAAGTGGGAATAAGTTATTTATTATTCAAATGGTGGGTAATTCATTTTTAGAAACAAATATTTATCAGATTGCTCTCAAAGATGTTCTCTATGTAACTGAATTACAACAAAGTTTGGCCTCAGTTGGTAAACTCACTAGTGACAATTACTGCTCCATTGAGTTATGTCCATGTGGATACTCCACTAAGGATCTTAACACTCAATATATTATATCTGAAGGTCCAAGGATGGTAATCTCTATCCCATACTTTCTTCTTACCATGTTTATTATCAGGATTATTTCACAATTCAAAGTACGTCTACATTATGGTACAAAAGAACTGGACATCCTTCAAATCCCATTCTAAAGAAATTTAAATTTGCCTCACTCATCAAGATTACAAAATATGATTCTAGTTTTTTATGTCAATCTTGTCAGAGTAAGAGATTGTCATTTTATACTTCTGACAGGACCTCCAGTGAACCACTCTAACTTATTCATTATGACATTTTGGGACCATCTTCTACAATATAGAATTTGGGGTTTAGGTATTATTTTTTTGTGTTGATGATTTCAGTAAGTATCATTGGATCTATCCTATGAAGACCAGGGATGAGAATATTACTTGTTTCAAGTACTTCAAGACTCTCAATGATAATCTATTTTTAACAACAATCAAATCTTTTCAATGTGAATGTGCATATGAACTTGTCAAAGGGGATGACTTTTCTTGATGCTTATGGTATTGTAATATGTTTCTTTTGTCCAAAGACACCTCAACAAAATGGTGATGCTGAGAGAAAGATCATACATATCACTAAAGTGTGAAATAAAATTGTTTTTGCTGCCTGCATGACGTGAAAGTAATTGTGGATAGACTCCTTTCTCACTGCCACTTTTTTGATCAACAAAACCCCTTCCAAACCATTGAATTTCCAAACTCCTTTTGAGGTAATTTTTGGTAAATAACCCGATCTTTCATTTACTAAAGTATATGGATGTACTTGATTTGCTTTTGTTGGTCGGTATAGAAATGACAATCTTAGACCAAAATCTTCCATGTGTACTTTTATTGGATACAATAAAATGCATAAGGGGTATAGATACTATATATGATAATTCCACCAAGAAGGTGTACAACTCCAGACATATAGTCTTTGATGAGTCCTCCTTCCCTTTCCGCACTTGTACAAAAGCATCACTACCGATGTCACCTTCTACATCTGACTCTTCAGTTATAATTCTATTCTTTGTTGAAATTTATCATTCCTCTACTTTCCTCACACATCCTGAAATTCTTTAGGAAATTTATCTTGAACACACTATTTTACCAACACCAACTGAAGTTTTAGAATAGAACACTTATAGTTGAGCCAATACCTACTACTACTACTGGTTATCCAATGACTACAAGATCTCATCTTGGTGTCCATAAACCCAAGTTCTTAACTGACTTTGTATCTTGATGTTCTATCAATCATCAACTTCCAGTTTCCTTTACTTCAAGATTTCTCTCCATCACTGAACCAAACACTTAGAAGACTGCCAAAAAGGACCCTAAATGGGTTGTTTCTATGTATAGATAGAATAAAGCTCTCAAAGATGATGACACCTGGAGATTGGTTTCATATGATCCCTTGATGCACGTACTTGGCTGCAAATGGGTATACAATATCAAGCTCAGGTATAATGGCAACATTGATAGGTACAAATCCATATTGGTGGCAAAAAGCTATCACTAATTAAGTGGAAACACTGAAACATTCAATCATGTAGTCAAGTTCACTACAATCAGAACCATCATTACTATTTTTATTTCAAACGGTTGGATGATGAGACAGTTGGATGTTTCAAATGCCTTCTTACATGGTGATTTATACTGTGTACATGCAATAACCACTAGGATATGAAGATCCACTCAATCCAACACATGTTTGAAAGTTGAAAAAGTCCTTTTATGGCCTTGAACATGCTCCAAGAGCCTGGTTCACAAAGTTTAACAACTTTCTTCTTCACTAAAGGTTCACCATGTCAGACTCATATCACTCCTTATTCTTACAGTTCTCTGGACCTGATGTTTTTTTACTTCTCTTTTATGTTGATGACATACTATTGGTTGGCAACTCAAATGATGTTCTTTCTTCCTTCATTACCAAGTTGAGTGCTTCTTTTTTAATTAAGGAGTTAGGTGACCTACATTATTTTCTTGGGTTTGAAGCTACAATAACTTTTACAAGTCAGTCCATGCTACTCACCCAATCAAAGTGCACTATGAATTTGCTTGAGAAAACTTTTATGCTTGACTGCAAGCCATGCTCTATGCCAGTTTCACATGGTCCTAGAAATTTATGTCCATGATGTAGATCTTCTAGATGATTCCTAAGAACATAAGAGCATTGTTGGAGCTCTACAACACCTTACACTCACTCTCGACCATACATAACCTTTGGAGTCATATGTTTCATAGTTCATGCATTATATGCTTCTATTGAAAATAATTTTGCTCTATCTCAAACACTCACTTGGATTAGGCATTACTCTTACTGCATGAGATATTACATCTATTTCCAGTTATTTTGACTCTGATTGTCCAGGTTGTACAGATACGAGAAAGTCCACAGCAGGCTATCGTGTGTTTTTCTGTTCATCACTCATCTTCTGGACATTTAAGAAATAGCCCATTGTGTCAAAGTCCAGCATATAAAGTTTTATATCTTCTAGCAGCTAAAGTTATGTAGCTCTCTACTTTACTGGATGGACTTCATCTATCTCTGATTCTCCATCCATACCATTACTTTGTACTGTGACAACAATGGTGTTCATGCTCTTGCTGCAAATCCAATTCCATTCTCGCACCAAGCACGTTGAAATAGATTACCACTATGTCAGACACCTTCTTGAGGCTGATTTATGATCTTTACTTACATTCCCTCTTCTCAACAGTTAGCTGACATTCTCACCAAGGGTCTGACTCATATTGTTTTCTCCGGCCTTAGAGACAATCCGATGCATTTTAATATACCAGCATCAGCTTGAGGGGACTAATGGAGATTATTATGCTAAGTTTATCTAGAGTGTAACTAAATTGTTAGGAGTATCTTTATTTTGATTTTGTCATGACTATTGTTAGGTTGCAGTTATGTCCACTTGATTATCCTCTATAAATGCTCAGGTGTTATCCTTGTAATAGTTAAGACAACACAATCAATATATCATATTATATTTCAAAATAAAATTAGCCTATCTTGGTACCTTGATGATGGTACGGTGATTGGAGACACTACGATGGTTGCAAGAGCACTGAAGATTATACAAGAGGAAGGTGTTGCTAGGGGGCTGTTTTTGAACATCAAAAAGACAGAATTGTTTTGGCCATCTCCAGACCCTAGAGAAGCCATTGCAAGTATGTTTTCATCTAATATTAGTAGGCCAGAGAAGGGTGTTAAGCTGCTAGGCGCTCATGTTAGTCTTGATGCTCAATTTAATGCAGACATGGTTGTAAAGAGAGTACATAAAACAATGGAGCTCATAGATGAAGTGCAAAAACTTGAAGATCCACAATGTGAACTTCTTTTATTTAGGAACTGTGCAGGAGTTTCTCGCTTATATTTTGCTTTACGAACCACCTCCCCAGATTGCACATTTGAAGCTCAGGATCTGTTTGATTCTCGCATCTACAAGTTCCTGCGGCATGTAATCACAAGAGATGGTCCAACTTTTGACCCCTTGCAAATGAGGTTTTCCATGTTGCCTCTCAGACTGGGTTGGTTAGGTGTTTATTCTATGCAAGACACAATGCACTATTGTTATTTAGCATCGTGTTTGCAAACCCTAGAACTACAGTCTGTTATCTTAGGCACACTGGCATCAGTGGCTTTAGCTCCCATCTTGAGAGAGCTGCAGATTCTTTCAACTCTCTGTAGTCTCGTTTCTCTTATATGATCGATAGCACTTCCACCCATTCAATGACAACTCTGGCAACTGTCTATTTTGATGCAGTAAAGAAGAACTTGACTTCCAATTTCAAGTTGAATGAACGTGATTCATTGTTATGGCAGAGTAACCAAATGAAACATGCCCTAGATTTCTTACTGGCTATTCCTATTGCTGCTTTAAATCAGCAAATTGGTGCGAGGCAGTTCAGTGCGATACTATGTTACAGACTTGGTATTCCCTTGTTTGAGTTGGACAGTATGTGCCACTTCTGCAAGAGGGAGATGGATGTTTTTGGCGACCATGCGGTGCACTGCACGAATGAAGTGGGGTTAAAGTTTCGGCATGACTTGGTGCGTGACTCGATTGCATACATGTGTTACGGGCTAGAGTGCCGGCATGGAAAGAGGTGGACTTGGGTTTTCTTGCTAACAACCGTACTTCTCTGAGACCAGCTGATGTTCTTGTGTACAATAGGGATAATGGTAGAAATGTTTGCTTAGATGTGACGATTGTTTCTCACTTTGTCGGGAGTAATAGTCGTTCTTTGGAGGTGGGTCAGGGTATCAAGTACTGTTATTCGCAAAAACGCCAAGTATTTGGAAAAATGCACATCGCAAGGCTATGGGTTTGCTGCTTTAGCTTTTACTACCCTTGGTGAGCTTGGTGACGAAACGACAGATTTTATTAAACATCTTCGCAACTACATGGTCAGTCATAATGCTAATGTGCAAGTAGGGGATTTCATTTTTCATAGGTTAAGTGTGATCGTTCAAAAAGGAGTTGGGTCCCAACGTGTTGCTCGGCTACCGACTAGTTTCTTGTCTGATGATAATTCTTTTGAATAATAGTTTTTCTTTATTATTAATAGATAAATTTTTTTTTCTTTCAATGATAAATTTTTATGATATTCCATTTTACTTGAAATAATATATTAATTAACAGAAGAGGTTTTAGTTGGCAGCCGAGCAACAAGCGGAGCACCAACCCCTTTTTGAATAACAACGCCTAATCTGTGAAAAATAAAACTACCAAGACCACTACCAGCGTCATGACTAACTAAACAATTCTTCAGACGCTTGAAAAAACATACAGTATCATCACTAAGTTCCCCTAATGTAGTAAATGCTTGCACACCCAAACCATAACCATGCTAGTACACACATTCAAATATTTAGAACGTTTATGCGAGATTACTTTGGAGATAGCCTGGCATGGGACGAAAGTACGAACACCATCTCCAGTAAAGGGGGAGACTCCTGTGATATCCATACACATGTCTTGGCCGTTTTTCCAGTTGAGAACAAGGATATCTGCTGGACGTAAATCCTTGTTATTCTCAGATAAAAAACCCATCGCAACTTCCTTGCGAGCAGGGACACCATCTTTGAAACAAATTTTCGCAATTACATCACGAACCAAGTCATGGCGGAACTTTAGACCAACATCATTAGCACAATGGAGCGCGTGATTACCAAAGATATCCATAGGCCTATTGCAACATGAGCACAACCAGTCTTCAACAAATAAATGGATACCAAGGCGATAACAAACTACTGCTCTGAACTATCGGGGACCAAGGCACTGATCTAAACCGCTGATCGGAACATCCAAGAGATAGTCTTGAGCATATTTGATCTGATTGCATTGCCAAAGAACGAAGTCTCTTGCGGATAAACTAAATTGGTCGGGAATTTGCTTCTTAACTGCATCAAAATAAGTGACTGCCAGGGAATGCATAGAAAGGGGGGGGGGGGCATCGACGCAGTAATTGGAAGGAAAACCACATACCTGAATGAAATTCCGAAGAGCTATCTGATAGGCAGCCCCATTATCTGTTGAGAAGGATCTACCAAGGATCGTCTTCCGTACCGAGGCAGTCTGACTCTGAGAGGCCAGATAGCAATAGGTGCGAGTGTCAGCCATGGTATAAATGCCAAGACCACCATATTTGATAAGAAGAGTGGCCAGTCTCTGTTACAAAGGTCCAAATCCAGCTCCATCTCCGGTGATTAAAAGACTCAAATATTGGAGCAGGTGGTCATCAAAGAGGTCAGAAGCCTGTCGTAGAGCTGCCGTATTAGTAGTACGCATAGCAAAATATAGGCGGACGAGTTGGTGGCTTCGATTACTGGGGTTGTCAACCTTTGGTTGGCTGGTAAGTGTCCTAAGGTTTTAGGAGAGCTCATCGCCAGTGCACCCCTTACACCTTTACTCAAGCCCGGGGGTGGTCTTAGGACAATAGCAGTTGGTACTATATGGCGCCATTTGGTCTCTAAGGTGGATGCCTTCTCAGTTGGTAAGGATATGCAATCCTACTTGGGTGATCATCAGTTTGGTGTTGGAGTGCCGGTAGGGGGAGAGAGTATACTTCATTCTGTCAACAGTTTGCTGGAGTTGAAAGGTCACTCGAATAGTATGTCAATGTTACTTATTGATTTCTCGAATGCATTCAACATAGTGAGCAGGTCTTCTTTTATCAAAGAGGTTCGGCTTCATTGTCCATGTATTTCTCGTTGGGTAGAATTTTGTTATGCTAGGCCTGCTAAACTGTACTATGACCAATACATCTTGTCTTCTGCACTCGGTGTTCAACAAGGTGATCCTCTCGGTCCCCTTTTGTTTGCTTTGACTCATCCCCTTGTGAAGTCCATTGCTTCTCGTTGCAAGCTTGATTTACACGCCTGGTACCTAGATGATGGCACTATCATTGGCGACACAATGGAGGTTGCTCGAGCTTTGAACATTATTGAGTCTGAAGGACCGGGTAGAGGTCTTCATCTTAATATCAAGAAGACCGAGGTCTTTTGGCCCAATACTGATCCACGCAGTTTGGAGGTAGGTGTTTCCCCCCCGGATATTGGTAGACCTAGCAAGGGAGTTAAGCTTTTGGGTGGACCTGTGAGTTTGGATTTGGATTTCATGAGTGACATGGTGCTTAATAAGGTGAATAAGACTATTCAGCTAATGTCTGCTATCAAAAAGCTCAGAGATCCCAGAGTGAGATGTTGTTACTCCGTAACTGTGTAGATAAATTAGAAATCTAAATAAAAATTTAAAAAAAAAAATTGCTCAATATATTCTAAAAAATTTATCAGTCCAAAATTTTTGTTTTTGTCAATAGATGCTTTTGTGAGTCGTGACAGCATAGACGACAAAGCTTAATGAGAAATGAAAACTCCACCTATCCCAGCCCACATAAAACAAAACAAAAGTCAACCCAACCTTTTTTTTTTTTTAGCATAATAGAATGGCCCCCAAACTATTTCTAAATTCGCCCACCGTAGTGGAAGGGAGCATGAAAAAACACCAGACCACTTGATGGTTATAAACCTAATCATATTCTAAACCTGAGATTAATATAGATTGCAATTGATCTTTTTAGCATTTCGGAAATTAGTCAAATA